>CATIWC010000773.1:0-279653 GCA_948472305.1 Vicia faba | reverse complement strand
ATATATATTATTAATATATTTAAGATAAAATATAAAAATACTTGAATTTTTCATTTTATTAATATTTGATACAAAAATACCTTTTTTTATAATATACTTCATTTTATTTTATTTTTATAAATAATAAATAAATAGTTGTATTAAATTAGATAATAATGCATTTTCTTTTAAAATTAGGGTTTTTGCCCTAAATTCAAAATACTCCAAAAATAATATATTTTTTATTTTCTTTTCTCTTTTACATGAATAATATTTTTTTCATACATATACAAAACATTTCTTTTGCATCTTGCATTGTTATTTAATTTTTGTACATTGATTAATTGCAAATATTCAAAATGATGTAATAATTTAGATTTAAATTCTTGTCAATATCCCCATTTGAACATTTGTACCCCCCTTCCCATATTTGGTTTTGTAATAGCTTAGTAATTTAAATTTCGCACTTTATTGCTTTCTAATGATAACATGTTAGAATTAGGGTTTGTATGCGAAAAAACGATAAAAAAATAGTTTGACCTAATACAAGATAAACAAGCATGAAAATGAACACACAAATCACACTTGCACCCCCTAGGGTATTCCACTTGTTGCCTTCAAATAATTGGGTCATATTGTATGTTGAACTTCTTTGGGCAAAGCAAACAATTTGAATGATCATAGTCCCTCGATAAAACTTTTCAAAAAAAATAACAAACAAAAACAAATGATCAAGTCCCTTAAAGAAAATTGCCCAAAGACATTTAACGCCGTTGCAATTATGGTCTAAACGATGACCCGCGCCTGTCCCTTTCACATCCTAACACAAGATTGTCCACCAAATACAATGGTGGAACAAACTTGTTAGAAGGGTTAAAACATAG
This sequence comes from Vicia faba, assembly GCA_948472305.1. Taxonomy (NCBI): domain Eukaryota; kingdom Viridiplantae; phylum Streptophyta; class Magnoliopsida; order Fabales; family Fabaceae; genus Vicia; species Vicia faba. The sequence continues at coordinate 278,790 of CATIWC010000773.1, read as the reverse complement.
CAATAATCTTTTGAGAAATTTAGGAGTAGATAACCTCTTAGTTACTTGAATCAAACTTGCAAAACAAAACACTTGCCTAATTTCAAAACCACACAACACTACACTTTCAAAACAACTTTCAAAAATAAATGAAAACCTTTTCAAAAGACATATATCTTTGTATACATCCCCACATGGATCATTACAAAGGTTGCCACCACATTGGCCTCTTTTCAAAATATTTTCAAACCCACACACACAAAGCACCATTTCAAACAATTGAAAGCAAAAGGCAAGTGATCTAAGCAAGTAACTAAGAGCCCATGGATAACCATGGATAGAAAGGGTGCTAATACCTTCCCTTTCTATAATCTACTCCCCGAACCCAAGAAAACATCTCAAAAGGTTTTTTGCTGTGCTTTTTAACCTTTCCTTAGGATAAAATAAAAAGTCGGTGGCGACTCTTGCTAACCGCAACATTTGCGAATACAAACGCAAAACCCAAGTCAGTTCTCCCACCGTATCACCAGAACTGGCGACTCTGCTGGGGATATTTTTAAAAGTGGAGTAACCTTAGGGCTTAGATCACCTTTATTTTCAATTGATTGTCTTGTTTGCTTTTACATTTATGGGCTTTACATCGGAGTTTTATAGATCCTAACCCGGATCTGGGGAAACCTTTTTTAGGTAGCAACAAGGCTGTGAGGGAACTCTGCGGGGTATACCGACATGGTTGAAGCAGTCTGCTACGTTGATGTGGCACTTTGGTGTGTACCGGTAACCCTTGAGTTCAGTCAAGGAGAGTACGGGGCCGCTGCGTGATGTCGTGAAGCATCAACTGACCTTAGTAACCTTAATTGAAACATCTTGGCCTTTTTAGGGTAGTGAGATAACTGACTTTGGTGCAGTCCGAGGTTGGTTGATACTCGATACTACACTCAATTGAGGATTACTTTCCTGGGATATTTCGGTCGCCAGTTCAGTGGCTAAATCGAAACGATGAACAATGAAAGTAATCCAGTGATATTGGGACCTTTAGAACCCGGTTACTTCTGATAGGACAGGTTGAGCCCACCAAACTTCAAGAGGGTAATACCCAGACCTCATGCAGGCCTAAACTCTAAGGGTTTGTCTTGTGTGACTTGTGTGCCTTACCATATTTGCCTTTGTGAATATTTGTGGTGTATTTAATCATAACATCATGACATCATACAACATCATGAGCATTGACTAACCATTTCAAGGGTTTCGAATCTTCATCTTTGTTCTTGTTTTATAGGACATGGAAACTGCTCGCAGAAAGACCATTCAGATTAGCCTTGTAAAGATCCCTCCTCAGCTTAAGGAACTTCTGTCCAGGATTCCCGAGGGTTCTTCATTCAGTGAGAGACATGGAAGACTCATCAGCTTGGTTAACACCAACATTGAGGAGGACTTGATAAAGGTCCTGTTCCAATTCTTTGACCCTCTGCATCACTGTTTCACTTTTCCGGATTATCAATTGGTGCCTACATTGGAAGAGTTCTCCCGACTCCTGAAGGTCCCTATCCTTGATCAACTACCCTACAACGGTACGGAAGAGGAGCCCAAGCTTGAAGAGATTGCTAAAGCCTTGCACCTACAGTCATCTGACCTCAAGGGACATTGGGAAGTTAGAAGTGGCATCAAGGGGTTCTTAGCCAGGGTTTCTGTTTGAGAAGGCCCAAGAATGTTGGAACTCCCTTGACCTACGAGCTTTTGAAGAAGTTATGGCCCTCCTTGTCTATGGTTTGGTGTTATTCCCTAACCCAGATCAGCTTATTGATGTCAGTGCTGTCCAGATCTTCATGACCAGGAATCCTATACCTACGTTGCTGGGGGACATCCTTCACTCATGTTACACTCGAACCATGAGAAGAAGGGGTGTCCTTATGTGTTGCACTCCTCTCCTGGGAAGGTGGTTTATTTCGCACCTTCCACAATCAGTTTTGAAGAACGAGCGGGGTTTGAGATGGTCACAACGGTTAATGACTCTTACGCATGCAGATATACATTGGTGCCCTAGGTCCAGGGAAGAAGTCACTATCATTGATCGTTGCGGGGAGTACCCTAATGTTCCTTTGTTTGGAATCAAAGGAGGTATTACTTACAACCCATGCCTGGCTTGGAGACAGTTTGGTTATGCTCGGAGGGATGGCCCTCATGACATGTTAATTCCTAGCATAGTTTTTGACTTCGACAACGATACTCAAGGACTTCGCCAGAGATTTATCAGAGCTTGGAAGATGCCAAGTAGGATAGACAGCAAGACACTGGGGTACAGGAACTCCATCCCGTTGGAACCTTATCTCAAATGGGCACGAGCCCGCTCCCAGAAGTTAGTGATGCCTTGTCCTCATGTGCTCCCTGTGATCAAAGAACCAGTCTTGGAAGGAGAAGTGTCCTACACCATTCAACATCCTGACATGCCCACGTCCTGGGAAGAGATGCAGAAGAGCTGGATCCAGCTTAAGGAAGAACGGAATTCTCTTGAGACCAGTCTACATGCTAGTGAAAAGAAAGTCCTGGAGCTCACCCCGCCTACTGCACGAGGAAAGGAATCTCAACACCTACATCGCACCAAAGAGGATGCGCAATGTTTTTTTGTCTTGAGGAGTCATTTTGTAATATTTGGCCCATGGGGCATTTATGTACTAACGAATTTCTCCTTATTAATATGATGTGCGTTCCTTTTTGTCTACAACAAATTTTGAATATTCTAAATCCTTGAATGCATTGCATACATACGCATTCCATTGCACCATATGCATAGCAGGTACCCTATTTCACAGGTTGCTTAATTTTATTCGCTGTTTGTGTGAGCAGTCATCATGAATCCAGAATCCTCTAGTGAGCAAGCAATCAAGGCCCTTCAGGCCCAAAGTGCACAGTTTCAAGAGATGGTCCTAAGCCTAGCCCAAGGTCAGCAAGAGTTGAAGACTCTACTCCTAAAGAAGAAGAAGAAAAAGAGGACTGCATTGTTCAACACCGGACGCAGATTTGGGAACACACTCCATAATGAAGCTGATCCAACCACTTCTTCTGCTGAGAAAAACAGTCCCCAAGGGGGAGGAGCTCCTAGTCCCGCAGTCTCTGACAACGAGACGGACTATAACGACGAACAATACCCACCTGCTGCTGACAGATACAAGCAATTGGAGGACCGCTTAAGCGCCATGGAAATTCAGAATGTGCCGGGACTGGATTTCGGAGATTTGGGGTTGTCTTCTGGGGTAGTAATTCCACACAAGTTTAAGGCGCCTTCCTTCGCCAAGTATGATGGGGTCTCCTGCCCAAAGCTGCATCTAAGGTCGTACGTAAGGAAGATCCAACCTTACACGGCGGACAAGAACCTCTGGATTCACTTCTTCCAAGATAGCCTCTCGGGGTCACAGCTTGAATGGTTCTACCAATTGGATGGAGCTAGCATCCGACACTGGGAAGATTTGGCAACCGCATTCTACAGACAATACCAATACAATTCTGATATCGCTCCTACGCGTACCCAACTTCAGGGTATGTCTCTAGGAACGGGTGAAGGGTTCAAAGAGTACGCTCAAAAATGGAGAGATTTGGCTGGCAGGGTGCAGCCTCCATTGACTGATCGAGAGCTGGTTGATATGTTTCTAGGGACGTTGTCTGGTCCGTTTTTCAATCATTTGGTTGGTAACTCCTCCGCTGGGTTTACAGATTTGATATTGACAGGAGAAAGAATTGAAGCTGGCATTAGGTCAGGCAAGATACAAAAGGCTGCCTCCACAAGTGCTGAGAAGAGGCCGTTTAAGAAGGAAGCAAGTGCCGTCTATGGTCCTAGAAGACAAGTCAAGCCCGAAAGTCGCCAAGCCGTCAATGCTTTGGTCATCTCCAAACCTGTTGCTGCTCCTCAGCAGTACAATCAACAAAGAAGCGAAAGGCCCAAGAGGCAGTATACCCGACTGAGTATGACCTTATCTCAAATTTTACCCCAACTGTTATCCACCAACCTGGTGACCCTCGAAGAAGCTCCTAAGGTCGTCAACACTGCGTCTCCTAAATATAACCCAAATGCCCGGTGTGCTTATCATTCTGATAGTCCCGGGCACACTACTGATGATTGCTGGGCCTTGAGAAACAAAGTGCAAGATCTGATCGACGCAAAGGAAATTCAGTTTGAAGCGCCGGAGAGACCAAATGTCGTAACTGCTCCTATGCCCCAGCATAGAGTAAATGCCGTTGAGGAAGAAATGTACGCTATTTCGGTAGATGAAGTTGTTACCCCTCTGAAGACCGTTAAGAAGAACCTACTGCGGGCCGGTTTATTTCCGGGTTGCGGTGAAGGTTGCCTGTTCTGTGCTGTTTCCCTGTCTGGTTGTCCCTTGCTGAGGTTAGGCATCCAAAGCCTAATGGATAGCAAGGAGATTCTGTTTAAGAAGTCTGTTGTTCAGTTGGTTCCGATAAAAGAAATTTATGTGGTTACCATCTTCAAAAATCCAATCAAGGCTCCCCCGAAGAAGCCTGTTCAAATCATGACTGTTGCACCTGTGATTATTACTATCCCGGGGCCTCTCCCCTACATATCTGATAAAGCTGTCCCCTGGCATTATGGGGCAGACGTGTATGTAAACGGAATCAAGCAAGAATTCGACACTGGCGCCAGTATCTGCGATATCACTGGTCCAGCCAAGGTCACCCGCAGTGGCAGGCTCTTCTCGCCTGATATTGCGCCGCCCGCTATTCGAAAACCCCTCCTTATAAAACCTACAAGTTTACCTGTTCCTGTTGCTGACCAAATTGTTTCCCCTGCTGCCGAGTCATCAAATGCTCGGGGCAAAGGGATTGAAGAAGAGCCTGCCCGGATGGAGGCACCAATACCCATAAATGCTGAGGCCTCCCGACAAGAAATGGAGGAGATTCTGAAAATAATAAAGAAAAGTGATTTCAATGTTGTCGAACAGCTGGGGCATACGCCCTCCAAGATCTCCCTGCTCTCCTTATTGCTATGATCCGAGGCCCATGCTAAGGCCTTGATCTCATTTCTCAAGACGGCCCATGTGCCGCAAGAGACGTCTGCAGTCCAGTTCACCGATTGCATAGCAAATCTGACAGCAGACAATGGCTTGGGTTTCTCAGATGCTGACCTGATTGCGAAGGGAAGAGACCACAATGATGCCCTGCATGTCTCTATCGAATGCAGGGCACTACTCTGGCGCATGTATTGGTGGATACTGGTTCTTCTTTGAATGTTCTACCGAAAAAGGCTTTAGACCGTCTAGATTATGAAGGCCTGGAATTGAAGCCCAGCAATATCATCGTCAGGGCCTTTGACGGTTCTAAAAGGATGGTTCATGGAGAGGTTAACATCCCTATCCGTGTGGGCTCTCAAGTGTTTGACTCTACCTTTTATGTGATGGATATACGTCCATCGTACTCTTGTCTGCTGGGTCGACCTTGGATCCATAAAGCTGGGGCAGTGACCTCTACCTTGCACCAGAAGCTGAAGTATCCCGTCAGGGGAAAGATTGTCACTGTGCAAGGAGAAGAGGAGTATATGGTGAGCCATTTGAATTCCTTCAGATACATTGAGATGGACGGGGAGTTTATTGAAACCCCCTTTCAACATTTCGAGGAGGTGCATCCAATTTCAGCAGCTGTAGAGACAACAGTGGAAGAAAATGTTTCCTTGAAGATGGCTTCCCTAAGGGATGCCCGGGCTGTGGTTCAGAAAGGCAATTGTGCAAACTGGGGTCAGCTTCCTGACTTCACTCAGAAGAACGACAAGTTTGGGCTGGGCTTTACTGCAGAGGCTCAGAGGGTTGTACGCAAAGAGAAGATCAGAAAGACTCCGGTGTTTATCTCCAGCTCAAGGGTGAATGCTATCGAGGAGGATGTAGAGGAAGCAGAGTTTGACAGTTGGATCTACCCGACTGCCAGCGACGGACCAAGCAACTGGACGGCAAAGGATTTTACCCCTATCACATTTGTCACGCAGTAATTGATTTCTTTTGATTTCCAATTTGTAACAAACAATATGTTAAAACTTTGTTGGCTCGGTGTCCTACCCGGGGCATCGTAGCTCCATTTGTGAGGGCCTTTTGTATGACATTTTCATATATCATCAATCAAAACATTGGACGTTTGTTGCATTTCAAATCTTGTGCTCTTTTCCTTTCTGTGTTATATATATTGCAAAACAGCTATATTTACACACACTCACTTATACAGGTTTCAATCCACTCTGGATCTCACTGGTAACAACTCTGCTATCCCCAGTTATGACTTTGAAAATCCGATCAACTTGGCCGAAGACGAAGGTGAAGATGATTGCGAAGTGCCTGGTGAACTTGCGAGACTGTTGCTCCAGGAAGAAAGAGCTATTCAGCCACATGAAGAGCCGGTGGAGACAATTAACTTGGGTACTGAGACAGATAGGAAAGAGGTCAAGATTGGTGCCAATCTAGAGCTCAGCGTGAAGCAACGATTGATCCAAATGCTACAAGATTACATGGAAATTTTTGCTTGGTCCTATGAAGATATGCCTGGTTTGGATGCCGACATTGTAGTTCACCACCTGCCAACCAAGGAAGATTGCCCTCCGGTAAAGCAAAAAGTCCGACGGATGCGTCCAGAGATGTCTGAGAAGATCAAGGTCGAGGTTATGAAACAGTTTGATGCCGGTTTTCCTTGCAGTGACTTCTTACCCTCAGTGGGTTGCCAATGTGGTGCCAGTACCGAAGAAAGACGGTAAAGTCAGAATGTGTGTTGACTACAGGGATCTGAACAGGGCCAGCCCCAAGGATGACTTCCCCCTACCTCACATTGATGTCCTTGTTGACAATACAGCTCAACACAAGGTGTTCTCCTTCATGGATGGTTTTTCGGGGTATAATCAGATCAAGATGGCTCCAGAGGATATGGAGAAGACTACATTTGTGACTCAGTGGGGCACCTTCTGTTATAAGGTCATGCCATTCGGATTGAAAAATGCTGGGGCAACCTATCAACGTGCCATGGTTGCTTTATTTCATGATATGATCCATCATGAGATTGAGGTATACGTTGATGACATGATTGCAAGGTCTCAAACTGAGGAGGAGCACCTTGACCATCTGAGGAAGTTGTTTGACCGACTCAAATTATACAAGCTGAGGTTGAATCCCAACAAATGCACCTTTGGGGTAAGATCCGGAAAATTGCTAGGTTTCATTGTAAGTGATAAGGGTATTCAGGTGGACCCTGCCAAGGTAAAAGCCATACAAGAGATGCCGACTCCAAAAACAGAGAAAGAAGTCAGAGGTTTCCTAGGACGACTGAATTATATTGCCCGATTCATCTCACATCTGACTGCTACTTGTGAACCAATCTTCAAATTGCTGAAGAAAGATCAAGTAGTACGCTGGAATGATGAATGTCAGGCTGCCTTTGAAAAGATAAAGGAATATCTCCAAGAGCCACCCATTCTTATGCCCCCGGTGGAAGGAAGACCTCTGATACTATACTTGACAGTACTTGACAATTCAATGGGGTGTGTGCTGGGGCAGCATGACGAGTCTGGCCGAAAAGAGCACGCTATTTATTACTTGAGCAAAAAGTTTACCGACTGTGAGTCTCGTTACTCACTGCTTGAGAAAACTTGCTGCGCTCTTGTATGGGCTGCTCGCCGGCTGAGACAGTATATGCTGACTCACACTACTTTATTGATTTCAAAGATAGATCCCATCAAGTACATATTTGAAAAGCCCGCTCTGTCTGGAAGAATAGCGAGATGGCAAATGATCTTGACAGAATATGACATCCAGTATACAACTCAAAAAGCAATTAAGGGAAGTGTATTGGCAGATCATTTGGCACACCAACCTGTGGACAATTACCAATCATTGAACTTTGATTTTCCGGACGAAGACATCATGGTGGTAACTGACTGTGAAGTACCTGGACCGGATGAAGGACCTGAGGAAGGATCCCGATGGTCTATGCATTTTGATGGAGCCTCCAATGCTTTGGGTAACGGCGTCGGCGCTGTAATCATATCTCCCAAAGGGACTCATACTCCCCTCACCGCCCGATTATGTTTCAGCTGCACCAACAATATGGCAGAATATGAGGCATGTATCATGGGTTTACAAGCTGCAATCGACTTAAGGATCAAATTTCTAAGTGTTTTCGGAGATTCGGCTCTCGTGATCAATCAGATCAAAGGCGAGTGGGATACGAAACACCCGAATCTTATTCCTTACAAGGAGTATGTGTCGACCTTGCTTCCCCACTTTGAAGAGATAACTTTTGAGCACTTCCCTAGAGAGGAGAATCAGCTAGCGGACGCCCTGGCTACGATGTCTTCAATGTTCAAAGTTAAATGGGACAATGAGGCTCCCCGAATCATTATCTGGAAGTTGGATGAACCGGCGTACTGCTGTGAGCTGGAGGCTGAGAAGGTGATTGAAAAACCCTGGTATCATGAGGTGAAAAGGTACTTAGAAGCTCAGGAATACCCTGAAGGTGCATCTGTCAATGATAAGAAGTTCATGAGGAGGTTTGCTGCAAAATTCTTCCTCAGCAACGGCATTCTCTACAAACGGAATCATGATTCGACTCTGCTACGTTGTGTGGATAAGGCAGAAGCAGAGAAAATCATGATAGAACTGCATGAAGGTACATTTGGAACACATTCCAGTGGACACACCATGGCTAAGAAAATCCTTCGGGCAGGATATTTCTGGTCCACAATGGAAGCCGATTGTTACCAACACTCTCGAACTTGTCATAAATGCCAGATCTATGCTGACAAGGTGCATATCCCTCCGGTTCCTTTGAATGTCCTGACGGCGCCTTGGCCTTTTGCAATGTGGGGCATCGATATGATCGGTGAGATCCGACCAACGGCATCCAATGGGCATCGCTTCATCTTGGTGGCAATCGATTACTTCACGAAATGGGTTGAGGCAGCTTCCTACGCCACAGTAACCAAGAGCGTCGTGGCACGTTTCATCCGGCATAATCTGATCTGTCGGTACGGCGTCCCGGAAAGAATCATTACGGACAATGGTACCAATCTCAATAACAAAATGATCACTGAACTCTGTGAACAATTCAAGATACAGCACCACAATTCTTCTCCCTACCGGCCGAAGATGAATGGGGCTGTAGAGGCAGCCAATAAGAATATCAAGAAAATTGTGCAGAAGATGACAGTGACCTATAAAGATTGGCACGAGATGTTACCGTTCGCTCTTCATGGGTACCGCACCTCAGCAAGGACGTCAACCGGGGCAACTCCCTTCTCCTTGGTCAATGGCATGGAGGCAGTCTTGCCAATTGAAGTCCAGATACCCTCTCTCCGGATAATGAAGGATGCAGACTTGAATGAAGATGATTGGATCCAGACTCGACTTGATCAATTAAATCTGATTGACGAAAAGAGGCTCACTGCAATCTGTCATGGTCAAACGTATCAGAAACGGATGATCAGGGCATTTAACAAGAAAGTCAGACCGCAGGAATATCAAGTTGGGGACCTGGTAATCAAACGCATCATCCTTCCTCAAAGTGATCCCCGGGGCAAATGGACCCCTACTTACGAAGGGCCATTTGTTGTTAAACGTGTGTTCTCAGGAGGAGCCATGATCCTAACCACCATGGATGGTGATGACCTTCCTCACCCCGCCAATGCAGACATAGTGAAAAAATACTATGCATAAATAAAAGACCCGCTAGGATGACATACCTAGGCAAAAATAAGGGCTTCCCGGCGAACCAAAAGGGTTTCGGGCAAAAATAAGGGATGAAATGAATAAAAAAATCTGTACACCCGGCAAGTCGAAAACCTGAAAGGGCGGCTTGGGCAAAAATGGGTATCCCGGTGGGCTGAAAACCCGAAAGGGCGGTCCAGGCAAAAGTTAGGGATAAAAGCGTAACACTATGTCTCATTGGATCACTTCGCATCCAGAATTCGGCATCAACTATCTGGCTCCAGATTTCGGAATTAACCAATCAGCTTCATCCTCAAATTAGGCAACAAAGCGATGAGACGTTCAGAGATATAAAGGCGATAGCAGAGTTGGAACCCAGTGGGATTGTTCACATAGCTGTTTTGTTTCCTTTTTCAAATTGTAAATTCTGTGTTACTCGGCAGCATCCTCTTGCTAGGATGTCAGCCTCTTGTACAAAAACGCCTATTCACAGGAAAAGTTTAAATCAATACAAATTCACTTGTCCATACAAATTACCATTGTTTTCCTTTTTCTGTTTTGTCTTGCGAAGAACGTCCAATGTTCATTTTTGATATATGCATTTGACATTAAATTGCTGATTCATAAATATTTGCATATGAAACAAGAGATTGATTACAGGTGACATCAGAGACAGGGGCAATTTGAAGTTGTCTAATGCATGTCTGGTTGTTTTGTCCGCCAAGGCACCAAGGTAGGTTCAACTGAAGAATGTGGCCAAATCATCTCAATGCCCCGCAGGGTAAAACAAGGTTCAGTAGTACTTTCCCCAAGCAGAGTTGGTTCCCCGTTGATCCTGAAAAAGCACAACATTCCCCGGCAGGTCTTAAAGCTCATCCCCAGTAGATTCTGGAAGCTTATCCCCTGCGGAGCACGGACGTCTCTCCCGAGTTTTATTTAGAGTTATTTCCTCACAAGGACTGATAACTGGGTTATCCTCAGCTAAAAACCACGGAAGACCGCCCTCGACAAAGTTCTGTCACATCATCATTATCCCCAGCGGAATCCATCATCAAGAGTCCTCAACAGGCCTCGCATCAAACTTCGGCCAAGTATCTCTTCCACAGAGCAATTCTCCGGCCGGCCGTCAAGGATTTATTTTCCTAAGGCGAAATTACAATCCATAAACATTTCACATTTTCATACATCTTGCTTACATACATGATGAAACGCATACAACACTATCTCATGATGAACATCATGATATCATGCATATCATACATCATGACATTGCATACAACTTACGTTTTTGCCTTTTCAGGAAAAAGACAATCCCAAAAACAACTACCTTCAACTGTCACAATTCCAGATTCGATACCTGTATCTAGCCAGGGCATATCTGTTGACCACGTTTCCAGACTCGATTCCTGTATCTAGCCAGGGCACGTCTGAAGAGTTCGAAGATTCGATTCCTGTATCCAGCCAGGGTACATCTATCAACTACAACAGCTCCAGATTCGATTCCTGTATCCAGCCAGGGCATATCTGTTGACCACGTTTCCAGATTCGATTCCTGTATCCAGCCAGGGCACATCTATTAACGACTATTTCCAGATTCGATTCCTGTATCCAGCCAGGGCATATCTGTGAGCGACCAATTGTAGATTCGATACCTGTATCTAGCTAGGGCATATCTGCATGAGGAGATTGAAGATCAAACACTTGTAACAAGCCAGGAAAACATCCGTCTTTCTCAAATACACAAGTTCTCGCTAAGGAATCTCTTATGCGATCAACACTTCCAAATGGCATCTATAAGCCCATTCCCGACAAAGTTCTGTCACATCTCCAGATGGAATCTATAAGCCCATCTCCCTATCCACTACCTCTCCAAATGGCATCTATAAGTCCATTCCTGACATCACATTGTTGAGACTCCAGCATGCGAGTGCAAATTTCCGGGCACTCTAGTGTCCAATCTCCTTTTACCCTCGAGTCACGAAAGGCAAGCTTGCCAATCTAACTCTTCAGGTTCAAGAAGATTGAAAAGGGGCAACTGTTGTACCCCAAAATTTGCCATCCCATTTCCTCAACATTTTCTCATCACAAGACCTTTGAAGATCAAGATCCAATTAGGGTTTCCTCTGCTCAAGACTTCTTCTTGCACTGTGGACTCAAATTAGGGTTTGTGTTTGCCCAAGGATGTTTTGACCTAAAATGCCTAAGATGACTTTCATGCTTCATATTGGACTCCCAAGTTTACCTATACCAAGTTTCAAGTCTTGATTCCAAGTTTTGCCCAGTCAATTGGACAGTTGACCTAGAAATCAGTTGTATTGGGGAAAAAGTCAACTGTGGCCAATTGACAGTCAAACCTCATGAAATTTGATCCACATCAACATTATGAACTCACATGAACCATTTGATCAAGTTTGGACCACAATTCCACAAGAAATTTGATCAGATCACCAAAAGGGCAAAATGGTCATTTTTAGGGTTTTGACTGCATAAAGGCAATTTTTGACTGTTTGACCTAGCCAATGGCAAACCAAGTTCACATAGGGACTCAAGGACCTAATGAAATGGTCTTGACACATTCATCAAGCTCAAAAGATCCCAAGTACACAAGGTTGACAATTGAATTTCCCAGTCAATTGATCAATTTTGACTGTATACTGAAAAGTCAAACTTTGACTTTTTGGTCAAAATTAAAAGTCAAGATTCATTTTTCATCAAAACTTGCCAAATCATGAAACTTGTTCACCAAGAAATCACAAAATGCAAATTAGGGTTTGAAAATGGAATTTTTCATAACTTAGAATTTTTCTAAGTTATGAAAAACCCTAATTTTTTCCCAACTTTGCCCCATCTTTTCACCAAGATCTATTTGGATTCAAACAAAAGTCAAAACATGAAAGTTGTAGCTTGTTGCATAATCTACAACTTTGATTCACAAAGTTTTATCATTTGAAGCTTGTATCTCAAGTTACAATTTTTTGAATAAGGGCACTAAACCATTTTTAACTTAGTGAAATTTTAACCTATTTTGACAAGGTTTTCTACCTCACTTCAAGGCCATTTTTCATACCCTTCCACTTGGAATTTCAATTTGCATTTCAAATATGGATTGTAGTACACATTCCAAGCTTTCCAAAATGTCCAAGAACTTCTCAAACAACCTCATGGTTAGAGAGAATCGAATTTCACAATATAGCAAAAAACCACTTTGTTCATGACCAAGTTCCATATCCATAACTTTGCAAATTTGAACTCAGCATAGTTTGTGCTACTTTACAGGTCCTTAAACCAAATTACACTCCTTAATTTAATGCTTGTTCATTGTGCCAAAGTGTTGTTCCATGAGTTCAAGCATTGTACACAAGATTGATCCATTTTTAGATAAAGTAAACTTTCCATTCTTGAAAAGGTTAGCTTTATGTTCAATTGAAAATCAAGAAGGTACAAGCTAAATACTTTTGGCACAAGATTATGGACAAGTTGCTCTGATCAAAAGAAGATTATGCAGTACATTAGGAGGCCCCCTACTGACCAAAAACCTAAACTTGCTTTTGTTTGCTTCAAGTTCAAGAAAAGTCCATAACTTATCACAACTCTCTCTTCAGCATAGAGACACAACACAAAAGCTATCAAACACATTCCAAACTACCCAACCAAGCTTTTGCACGAGCCATTTGCCTCTCAAGCACTCTCCATCTCAGAAACACCACAAAACTGCACAAACAGGGGAACCCTTGCAGATTGAGTGCTATCTCTCAATCCCTTCAAGCATTCTTGCCCAAACCTGTTCCTATACCTTCCTTACAACCTATGCAAGCTAACCATGACCTGAAACCTGACCTGTAACACCTCCAAGCCACTTCACCATTTTTAAATTTCTGTTTTGCAGTAAGAGTTCACTAGCTCGATTCAGGGAGTTTCAAGACAAAGTAGGACTTGGAAAAGCATCCTTACACTTCAAGGAAGCTATACAAGTCATCATTTAACTCTGAAACATCCTCCATTGTAAAGCTCGATTCCAACTGAGCAGGTACATTCATGAAGTTCTATCTCCCTTATTAGGCATTGTTAGCTTTAGGTTTGTGAAGAAAACATGTCACAATCATAGCCCTGAACATGCTCATATGATTAGATTTCATTTATATTTCGTGTGCTTAGAGAATTTCATGTCTGAACATTGATGAAAAGTTAGGTCAGAAATTGGGGGAGGAGAAATTCTCCCTCATCTTAGAGAGATAGGTCAAGTTATTTATATGGTTGAAACCGTCTCTTAATGCTCTACACTTTTCATGTTATGAGTTTTACTTGAAAGTCCAGGAATCCAGAGATAAAAAACACGTGTTTTGCTTGAAGGATGTTGTACAGAGGTTGAAGAAGAAGTGGTCTGGGCTGGGCCTGGAATTATTTTCTTTTCACACCCTATTTCCATGTTTACACCCCCTGAGCCCATTTGCTTCATTTTTGACTCTTTTTGACTTTTACTTTTTTGGTTGACTTTGTTTATTTTTTCTCATGATATAAAAAACATAAAAATATTTTTTCCATCTTTTTTTGAATTTATGGCATATTTATTTGATTTATTTCTTTGTTTATACATAAATATATATATACTATTATTAGAATAAATATAAAAATAATGTAAATACATTTTTTTTTATTTACCTTCTGAAAATATTTCACATAAAAAATACTCTTTTTATTTATTTTATTAAAATGTTAAATAAATATTTATTTTGTGTATAATACATATTTAAGATTTAATATATATATATATATATATATATATATATATATATATATATATATATATATATATATATATATATATATATATATATATATATATATATATATATATATATATATATATATATATATATATATATATATATATATATATATATATATATATATATATATATATATATATATATATATATATATATATATATATATATATATATATATATATATATATATATATATATATATATATATATATATATATATATATATATATATATATATATATATATATATATATATATATATATATATGTTTATTAATATATTTAAGATAAAATATAAAAATACTTGAATTTTTCATTTTATTAATATTTGATACAAAAATACCTTTTTTTATAATATACTTCATTTTATTTTATTTTTATAAATAATAAATAAATAGTTGTATTAAATTAGATAATAATGCATTTTCTTTTAAAATTAGGGTTTTTGCCCTAAATTCAAAATACTCCAAAAATAATATATTTTTTATTTTCTTTTCTCTTTTACATGAATAATATTTTTTTCATACATATACAAAACATTTCTTTTGCATCTTGCATTGTTATTTAATTTTTGTACATTGATTAATTGCAAATATTCAAAATGATGTAATAATTTAGATTTAAATTCTTGTCAATATCCCCATTTGAACATTTGTACCCCCCTTCCCATATTTGGTTTTGTAATAGCTTAGTAATTTAAATTTCGCACTTTATTGCTTTCTAATGATAACATGTTAGAATTAGGGTTTGTATGCGAAAAAACGATAAAAAAATAGTTTGACCTAATACAAGATAAACAAGCATGAAAATGAACACACAAATCACACTTGCACCCCCTAGGGTATTCCACTTGTTGCCTTCAAATAATTGGGCCATATTGTATGTTGAACTTCTTTGGGCAAAGCAAACAATTTGAATGATCATAGTCCCTCGATAAAACTTTTCAAAAAAAAAAAACAAACAAAAACAAATGATCAAGTCCCTTAAAGAAAATTGCCCAAAGACATTTAACGCCGTTGCAATTATGGTCTAAACGATGACTCGCGCCTGTCTCTTTCACATCCTAACACAAGATTGTCCACCAAATACAATGGTGGAACAAACTTGTTAGAAGGGTTAAAACATAGCAATAATCTTTTGAGAAATTTAGGAGTAGATAACCTCTTAGTTACTTGAATCAAACTTGCAAAACAAAACACTTGCCTAATTTCAAAACCACACAACACTACACTTTCAAAACAACTTTCAAAAACAAATGAAAACCTTTTCAAAAGACATATATCTTTGTATACATCCCCACATGGATCATTACAAAGGTTTCCACCACATTGGCCTCTTTTCAAAATATTTTCAAACCCACACACACAAAGCACCATTTCAAACAATTGAAAGCAAAAGGCAAGTGATCTAAGCAAGTAACTAAGAGCCCATGGATAACCATGGATAGAAAGGGTGCTAATACCTTCCCTTTCTATAATCTACTCCCCGAACCCAAGAAAACATCTCAAAAGGTTTTTTGCTGTGCTTTTTAACCTTTCCTTAGGATAAAATAAAAAGTCGGTGGCGACTCTTGCTAACCGCAACATTTGCGAATACAAACGCAAAACCCAAGTCAGTTCTCCCACCGTATCACACACGGTATGGCAAGATATGAAATCAACAAATAGATAACCTTAATCAAGACTAAAATGCATGAAATCAAACACACTTGCACACTAGCACCCTTAGGGTAATCCCACCTTGTTGCCTATCGGAAAAATAGTCATGTCCCTCGAACATGGGCGTTTTAGCAAAAGACCCTCGATAAAAGATCATAGTCCCTCAATGACCCTTGATGTTGCCTTCGATAAACGATCTAGTCCCTAACACGACATTGCTAAAAGGTTCCATAGGTTGCCCTCTATGACTATACAAACGTCCCACACTCGTCCCTTCACATCCAACGATGGGGCTTCTTACCACATCAATGGTAAGATAGAAACATCTAAAGGAAGAGGAAAAGAACATCTAAGACCTTTTGAGTAGGTAGATTCGCTCCTAGTTGCTCGCTTGCTCACAACAAAAAGATTTTATACACCAACACATCTCTTTGTACTATTTTCAAAACCAACACCTTGTACGCATTCTTATAGAGACGAGAATCATTACAAAGACATTTTCAAAATATTTTGAAACCCACACCACAAGCACACTTTCAAACAAAGAGAGTGATCTAGCAAGTAACTGAGAGCCCATGGGAAACCATGGATGAAAAGGGTGCTAATACCTTCCCTTTTCATAATCTACCCCCCGAACTCAAGAAAACATCTATAAAGGTCTTTCCTGTGCTTTTCAGCCTTTCCTTGTTGGATAAAAGAAAAGTCGGTGGCGACTCTTGCTAGCCGCAACATTTGCAATCAAACACAAAAAAGAAAAAGTCAATTCTCCCACCGTATCATAGAACTGGTGACTCTGCTGGGGAATATTAGAAGTGGGGTTACCTTAGGGTTAGATCACCTTTACTTTCTTTTCTTTGTTTGACTTGTTTGCTTTACATTTAAGGGTTTTCTGCTTGGGTATTGTTAAAGATCCTACACCCGGATCTGGGGGCACTTATTAGGTAAACAACAAAAGATCATGGAGACTGTACGGCGTAGACCGATATGGTTTAAGCGATGGCTGTGTTGGTGTGAAATTTTGGTTGGTACCGGTATCCTTCGTGTGGAAACAAAGAGAATACGGGGTCGCCGCGTGGTGTCGTGAAGCACTAACGGACCTTAGAACCTTAGTTGAACAAACTTGGCCATTAGAAAGTAGTGAGATAGATGGCCTCGGTATAAAGTTGAGGATTGATTGATACTCGATACTACACTCGTTGAGATCATACTTTTGGGATATTACGGCCGTAAGAAAAGATTGTTTGAGCTGAAACAATTCCCGATAGAGGATGATCAGTGATATCGATAATCCTTAGAACCCGGTTACCTTTCTAAGACAGGTTTGAAACCAACTAAACTTCAAGAGGGTACTTACCTTTAACCTCATGCAAGCCGTTGAACCTAAGGTATTTTGTGTGCTTGGCTTGTGTGTGATTTACTCTGGTTGAACATAAGATTATGCATCATAACATCGCATCCATTCTTATTACACTAACCATTTCAAGGACCGAGGGATTTTATCTTTGTTATATTTTGTAGGTCATGGCTTCCGCTCGTAGAAACACTATCCGAATCAGCTTTGTGAGAACACCTCCCCAACTCAAAGAACTAGTATCGAGGGTTCCTGAAACTTCTGCGTTCACCAAGAGACATGGTCGACTTCTCAACCTAGTTACTTCAAGCTTTGATGAAAAGATGATGGGTGTACTCTTTCAGTTCTTTGATCCCGAGCACCACTGCTTCACCTTTCCAGACTATCAGTTGGTGCCTACCATGGAAGAGTTCTCTCAGTTATTGAGTATACCCGTTCTTGACCAGGTGCCTTTCATAGGTTTAGAAGAGGTTCTGAAGCCAGAAGTCATTGCCTCAGCTTTGCATCTAAAACGGGCCGACGTGATATCCAATTGGGAAACAAGAAGCGGAGTCAAGGGTTTTCTAGCCAAGTTCCTAATAGACAGGCCCCATCTATTTTGGGATGATTTGGATTTTCAGGCCTCTGAAGAGGTCTTGGCCCTTCTAATCTATGGGTTGGTACTATTCCCTAATCCGGACTTACCCATAGATGTGAATGCTATCAATATTTTCCTCTCTCGCAACCTTGTGCCTACCTTGCTCGGAGATATCTTGCACGCTCTCCATACTCGTACCATGAAGAGAAGAGGGATCCTTATGTGTTGCATGCCATTACTGTCGAGGTGGTTTATTTCCCACCTCCCTAAGTCAGTGCTAAAGAGTGAAGAAGGTTTGGGTTGGTCGCAAAGCATAATGTCACTTTCTCATGTGGATATTCTCTGGTATTCTCGATTTATGGGAGATGTTCCTATTATTGACTGTTGCGGGGAGTTCCCTAACGTCCCACTACTTGGCATTAGGGGAGGCATAACTTACAATCCTTGTTTGGCTCTGCAACAATTTGGTTATGCTCGAAAGGATGGTCCTCATGAGTTACTTATCTGGGGCATTGTATTTAACTATGAGGGGGATATTCAAGGGTATCGCCAGAGGTTTATACGAGCTTGGGGCATGATAAACAGATCTGATTCCAAGACTTTGGGGACGAAGAATTCCATTCCTATGGAACCTTATCTCCAATGGGTACGAGCTCGCGCTCAGAAACGTATGATGCCCTACATAGCCATCTTACTAGTGATTGTGGAGCCCATTACTGAAGGGGATATTTCCTACACAATTCTCCATCCAGATATGCCCACTGATCTTGAAGAACTACAGAGGTCTTGGATCCAGTTGAAGAAGGAGCGGGATACTTATAGGGACCAGTTCTATGCCCAAGAGCAGAAGGTTTTAGAGCTCATAAAGCAGCTTCATGAGGAAATAAGCCTTAATGACTATCTCAGCACAAAGAGGAGGCATCCTTGGGAAACTTGATTTTTTTTAGTTTTTAGAATTTTTAATTGTAACGCCTAAGAGGAAATTGTACCTTGAATTTTACTAATAAAATCTTTGTTTCATTTTGGTTTGCAAATTTAAATTTCCAAAGTCCTTGAAATCATTACATACGCATCCCATCCATAACATTGCATAAACAGGTACCATTACAGGTTTCTCATCTTCTTCGCTGTTTATTTCAGCAAAGATGTCTTCTGAACAAAGCATCAAAGATCTTCAAACACAAAATGCCCAATTTCAACAGATGTTCATAACTCTGGCAGGAGGATCTAAAGGCCCTCATCCTGAAAGAGAAGAAGAAGAAGAAGAAGAAGAAGAAGAAGAAGAAGAAGAAGAAACCCGATGGTATCATTAATATGGGCAGAAGATTTGGGGGGCGGCTAAAGCAATCAGTCGATCTGACCTCCTTGTCCAAAGAAGGGGAGAACCAAGAGAGGCAAATAAGGGAAGAGGACCCCAGTTCTGAAGTTTCTCACAATGATACCGACTACAATGATGAGCAATATCCTCACATTGAGGATAGATACAAACAGTTAGAGGATCGGCTGAGCGCCATGGAAGTCTAGAAAATACCTGGGTTGGACTTCGAAGAACTAGGATTGGTGTCGGGAGTGGTCATCCTGCATAAATTTAAGGCTCCAGTTTTCTCAAAGTATGATGGGGTGTCTTGCCCAAAGCTTCATCTCCGTTCCTATGTAAGGAAGATCCAACCCCACACCACTGATAGAAACTTGTGGGTTCACTTCTTTCAAGACATCCAATTGGAGGGTTCACTTCTTTTACAAGCAATATCAATACAATGCCGACCTGGCCCCTACTCGTACTCAACTCCAGAGTATGTCCATGGGTACAGGTGAAGGCTTTAAGGACTATGTGCAGAAGTGGAGAGACTTGGCTGGAAGAGTTCAACCCCCTTTATCTGACAGGGAGTTGGTTGACATGTTTCTTGGGACGTTGTCTGGTCCATTCTTCAACCATTTGATCGGCAGCTCAACGACTGGTTTTACCGAGCTGATATTAACTGGAGAAAGGGTAGAAGCTGGGATATGGAGCGGTAAAATACAGAGAGACACCTCCTCGAGTTCAGTAAAGAAGCCCTTCGCTGGTTAGAAGGAAGCCAGTGCTATCTATAGCCCAAAAGGTCAGAGCAGAGCTAAACACCGTCCGACGGTAAGTGTTGTAATGATACATAGGCCCGCGGCTGCTCCATAATGCAACAATCAGCAAAGGGTGGAAAGACCAGAAAGGAAGTTCACCCGGATTAACATGATATTGACAGAGGTTCTACCCCATCTGCTGAGATCCAATTTGGAAACCTTGAAGGAGGCTCGCAAGAATCCTAATACCACGTCTCCTCGGTATAATCCAAACGCTCGGTGTGCCTACCATTCTGAGAGTCCTGGTCATGATACAAATGACTGCTGGGCTCTAATAAATAACGTACAAGATCTGATTGAAGCCAGGGAGATTGAGTTCGATGCTCCGGAAAATCCCAATGTCATAACTGCTCCCATGCCTAGGCACAACCTTGGAGTTAACGTCGTTCATATCAATCTATTTGTGACCTCAGTTGATGAAGTTTCTACTCCCCTTATGACTGTTAAGAAGAATTTGTTACTGGCCGGATTATTTCCGGGTTGTGGTGAAGGTTGCCACATATGTTCATCTCTACCTTCTGGTTGCTATCTGCTAAAGACAGGTATCCAGCGCCTGATGGACAATAGAGAAATTTTATTCGAGAAGACTTTGACTCCTGCTGTTTCGTTCGAAGATGTTGCTATTATAACCATTTCCGCCAATCCTTCCAAGGCCTCCTCGAGAAGACCTGTTAGGATTACACCCGCTCCGAGAGTTGCTCCATTAATAATCGCCTGTCCTGGTCCTATCCCGTACACCTTGGACAAAGCTTTCCCTTGGCATTATGGCGCCTATATCTACTATCATGGCATTAAACAAGACCTGAAGAATGAAGAGGTTGATCCCGATGTCAGTAACATTGTCGGGACCAGTAGGATTACTAGAAGTGGAAGGGTTTTCTCTCCCGAGATTTCCCCGAAGACTGTCACTAAGCTTGTTGTTATTTCATCTACTGTTCCTACCAGTACTTCCGTCGCTACTCTTATTCTTACTCCAATTGTTACTCCTGTTGTAGAGTCATCAGGGACTCGAGGCAAAGAAGTTATAGGTAAGCCTGCCCGGACGGAGGCACGTAGAAAGATTATCGTAGAAACCTCTAAGCAAGAGGTAGAGGAAATCTTAAAAATAATCAAAAAGAGCGACTACAATATGGTCGAGCAGTTGTGGCAGACCCCCTCGAAGATATCAATGTTGTCTTTGCCGTTATGTTCTGAGGCCCATGCAAAGGCTTTGATTGCATTCCTCAAGATCGCGCATGTGCCGCAAGAAACCTCAGCCGATCAATTCAAAGACTGTATGGCCAGCCTGACTGCCGACAATGGGCTGGGTTTTTCAGATGCTGACTTAACTCCAAAAGGGAGAAAACACAATGATGCTTTACATGTTTCGATCGAATGCAGGGGCACCACTATGGCTCATGTGCTGGTGGATACTGGGTCTTCACTGAATGTCCTGCCTAAGAAGGCTCTCGATCGGCTAGATTGTGAAGGCTTGACCCTAAAGCCCAGTAACAATGTGGTAAGGGCTTTTAACGGGTCGAAGAGAATGGTGCATGGAGAGGTGGACATCCCTGTCAAGATAGGCTCTCAAACTTTTAACTCCACCTTCTACGTGATGGACATCAGGCCATCGTACTCTTATTTGTTGGGTCGTCCTAGGATCCATGAAGTTGGGGCTTTTACTTCTACACTACACCAAATGTTGAAGTATCCGATGAAGGGGAAAATAGTCATTGTGCATGGCGAAGAGGAGTACATGGTGAGCCACCTGAACTCCTTCAGGTATGTGGATATGGACGGGGAATTCATAGAGACCCCTTGTCAAAACTTTGAAGAGGTTCCCCAGATTTTGGCGTCGACCGAGACTACCACCAGTACCAAACTTCCTTTGAAGATGGCTTCTCTCAAGGACGCCAGAACAGTGGTTGAGGAAGGTGGGTGTACCTATTGGGGACGGCTCCCTGATTTTACTCATAAAACTGACAAATTTGGTTTGGGATTTACTTCAGGGGCTCAAAGGGTTGTTCGACACGCTCGGGATGGAGGACCTCCTCTACGGATCAGCAATCGCGGGGTCAACGATATTGAAGACAGTGAGGAAGACCCTGACATTGACAGCTGGATCTACCCGACTACCAACGGTAGACCGAATAATTGGACAACCATAGATTTTATTCCAGTTTCTTTTATTCTGTAGTAATTATCTTACTTATGTTCTGAATTTGTGATGAACAATTTTTAAAACCTTTTGGCCTTGTGTCTTACCCGAGGCACAATGTTTCTATCTGTGAGGGTTATTATATTTCATTTCATATATCATCAATGAAGCATTGGACGTTCTTTGCATACAAATTTTGCGCTCTCTATTTTTTCTTTTCTATTTTTACTTTATCAATTCAGCTATGCTCATACACACACGCACGTATCAAACTGCAGTTCTGTGATCGGTGGGAATGAGAACTGACTGTTTCGGGATGCTGGTTCGCGTTTGCGTTTGTTTTTGCAAAATTTCGCGGTAAGCAAGAGTCGCCACCGTCTATTTTATCCAACAAGGAAAGGACAAAAGCACAGAAAAATTCCTTTTCGAGATTTTTCTCGGGTTCGGGAGGTAGATTATAGAAAGGGAAGGTGTTAGCACCCTTTCTATCCGTGGTTATCCACGGGATCTTAGGTACTTGCTCACTATGTTTTCAAAAGTTTGCTTTTCTTTGTGTTTGTGGGTTTGAAAAGAGTTTTTGTTTTAAAAAGGGTGTAAGTGCGAAAAGTTTTGTTTTGTTTTTAAAGGAGCAAGTACTTAAGAACCTCTACCTACTCAAAAAGGAAGTAAATTGTGCAAATGTCCTTTAGATAATGCTATCCCAATATTGAGGAGTAGGTAGCATCGTCGTTGGAGTTTTCGGGTCAATTCGATTTAAGGGACGTGTGGTCACTAAAGCAATGTTAGGACGCTTTAGCGGTAATCCTAGTGTCTTAGATCATTTTTATCGAGGCAACCATTTCGAGGCAACTTTGATCTTTGGACAGGAGGGCGACCTCTAAGACTTCCTATACTTAATGACCACGTTCGAGGCAACCAAGTGAGGCGTACCCTAAGAGTGGCATGTGTGAGTGTATTGTTTTTCAGTTATATCATCTTTGTACATGTTATGGTGATCTACGGTTGATTTTAAATTAAGATAGATCTTGTCATGCAATCCTAGTTAGCATACATCTAAACAGTTAATATATGTACAGGAATTTAAAATGCGGGAATCGTAAATCCTACGCTATTACAAGGCTTCGGGGAGGGGGATTATTTACATGTCCAAAATTGGGGGAATAAAGCAATAAAGTGTAAAAGTCTTAGTTAAGCTATTACAAACCAGTAGACAGTTACAAAAAAATAAGCGCGCGCGAATCTGAAAATAACCTCTAAAAATCCTAAGAATAAAATCTTTTTTGTTGTTTTATTTTATTTTGGGAAAATGATCTAAATCTACTTAATTTTAGTTTTGAGAAAATGTTAAGATAATTAAATGATTAATTAACAAAGTTAATTTAATAGAAAAAACTAGCCTAATGTTTTTGTGGTTTTTCTTTTAATTGATTTTATGTTGATTTAAAAAAAAGAAATAAAATAGTCAAAACAAAGATGAAATCGAAGGAACGGGCAGTAAACGAAAAAAAAAGTATAATTCTGGAGGCCTGGGTCGAAAGAGGTGTGGGCTGTCTTTCGACCCAGTGAAGAGGCTTGATCGAAGGTGCCTGAGGGGCTGCACTCTGGGGGTGTTCGATCTGGATATGTCATCCTTCGATCTGGGAACCATGGATCCAGTTCGAAGCTAAGTTGTTAAGCTTCGAAGCTCTGAACAATATTCTGAGAAGATATTTCCTGCAAAACGAAACAAACGTTAAAGATCCAGGGGGGATTTTACCCCCCTGATTCGAATCTCCTCCCAATTCGAATCCTTCCTCAATTTGAATCTGCTGAATCTGGGTCTGGGTTTGTTTTACTTTGTCACAACCAAGATCATGGATTTCAAATGTAACCTGCTTTGAATGAAACCTTATCCCTGGGGGGGTTCAAACATATGAACACTGCAGCTTATACATGCCTTGTTAAATCGCTCACAAGTAATAACAAAAAAAACTATGAATATGCAATTATGAGTAATTTTAAGATTAAGTGAGATTGAAAATTATACCACTAGAGGCGCCTGGATTTGGACGGAAGGTGCCTGCAATGGAGTCTAGACTTTCGTGGGGCAGGCTGGTGCTTTTGCAAGGCAAGGTATGTGTTGTCGTCTTCGTGGTTTTTTCGTTTCTGCAGAGTTTTTGTGTGTCTTTTTGTTTCTGCAGAGTTTTCTTTTCTTTTTTTTTTGTTCTCTGTTCCTCCTTGTTCGTTTTCTCTATTCTTCTTATGTTTTTTTCGTTCGTTCTGTTTTGTTTCTGCAGAGTTTTGTGTGTCTTTTTGTTTCTGCAGAGTTTTCTTTTCTCCTATAATTTTTGTAATGTTTTTGTTCGTCCTATGTAATGTGTCCTTGGCCTCGTATTTATAGGAGTGTGAGGGTGCATGAAAATGGCAAGGGACATCCATTTAACCAGGCCATTAAAGCCATGAGACAAGAATCAGACACATTAAAATATTTCCTTTTTTTGAAATATTCATGTCTCTTTGGAATCTGGAATGAACCTGGACACTTTTGATTTTCGAATGCCCTTAGGCCCTGCTCTTCGATTGGTCTTGATTTGCCTCATTCGAATGGATTTGTTCTGCTTCGACTGCTTGATTTGAAAAGAAACACTTTGGTCGAATCAGCTCTTGTGGAGCAGAAAAGGTAAGAATCTGGCCTTTAACTCAGGAATTAAATCCACAATCAGCATTTAATTATTTCTATATTTGCAAGGGAAACATGCCATTTTCTCATGTTCAGTGTACCTGGACATGTTTTTTTTGAGTTCCCTCTTGATGGCCTCTTTCGAATGGCCTGGAAGGAGTTCTTCAAATGGCCCTTGTCCAAACATCAATCGAAGGGTATTTATTGAAATTCCAATCGAAAGGCTTTGTTAACAGGCCAATCAAAAGGTGTTGTTCATGCTAATCGAAGGACATGGTTAACATGCCTGTCGAAGCTGCCTTGACACAATGCTAAATCGAAGGATCCCTTGGCATGCCAATTGAAAGGCTTGGCCCAGGGTTCCAAATGAAAAGGTCTTTCAGAATTCTAATCGAAGGGCTTTACATAATGCCAATCGAAGTGCTTGTCCATAATGCCAATCGAAATGCTCCTTCAGAATACCAATCGAAGGTTCTTTCAGAATGCCAATCGAAGTGCTTGTCCATGCCAATCGAAAGGCTCCTTCTGAATACCAATCGAAGGATCTTTCAGAATGCCAATCGAAAGGTACTTAAAGCACCACTCAAAAATTTTCTTTTTCCTTAGGCAAGGAGTTTGTGATCAACCATGCAGGGGGGAGACTTTGGAAAACATGAGAGGGAAAATTTTGGGGTACAACAGTTGCCCCTGTTCAATTTTCTTAAACTTGAGGATATAGATTGGCTTTCGAGCCTTTCGTGATCCGAAGGTGGAAGATAATTGAACACTAGAGTGCCCAGAAATTTGCACTCGCATGGTGTAGTATCAGCATTGTGACGTTGGGAATGGGCTTACAGATGCCATTTGGAGATTATTGGTAGGAGGATAGGCTTATAGATGCCATCTGCAGGAGTGTCGATCGCATAAGAGATTCCTTAGCGAGAACTTGCATACCTGTTGTTGTAGAAGATTCCGTTGGGGAAGTCTAACTTTGTTGAGATTTAGGAACCTGCTTGTACTTCAACTGAGAGAATGCTTCGGCTGAGTTTTAAGAACCTGTCCATAATTCAATTGGGGGGAAACATCTTCATCAAGATCTAGGAACTATCTCGTGCTCACCGGGAGTATACCACTGAGGTTATAGAACTTATCCACACTATGACGGAGGAAAACATCAAGATCTAGGAACTGACTCGTGCTCAATGGAGTATACCGTTAAGGTTATAGTACTCGTCCATACTATGACGTAGGGAAACATCTTCATCAAGATCTAGGAACTATCTCGTGCCCACCGGGAGTATACCGCTGAGGTTATAGAACTTGTCCACACTATGACGGAGGAGAACATCAAGATCTAGGAACTGACTTATGCTCAATGGGAGTATACCGTTGAGGTTATAGTACTTTTCCACACTATGACGTAGGGAAACATATTCATCGAGATCTAGGAACTGTCTCGTGCCCAACGGGAATATACCGCTGAGGTTATAGAACTTGTCCACACTATGACGGAGGAGAACATCAAGATCTAGGAACTGACTCGTGCTCAATGGGAGTATACCGTTGAGGTTATAGTACTTGTCCACACTATGACGTAGGGAAACATCTTCATCAAGATCTGGGAACTGTCTCGTGCCCACCGGGAGTATACCGTTGAGGTTATAGAACTTGTCCACACTATGACGGAGGAGAACATCAAGATCTAGGAACTGACTCGTGCTCAATGGGAGTATACAGTTGAGGTTATAGTACTTGACCATACTATGACGTAGGGAAACATCTTCATCAAGATCTAGGAACTGTCTCGTGCCCACCGGGAGTATACCGCTGAGGTTATAGAACTTGTCCAGACTATGACGGAGGAGAACATCAAGATCTAGGAACTGACTCGTGCTCAATGGGAGTATACCGTTGAGGTTATAGTACTTGTCTAGGAACTGTCTCGTGCCCATCGGGAGTATACCGCTGAGGTTATAGAACTTGTCCACACTATGACAGAGGAAAACATCAAGATCTAGCAACTGACTCGTGCTCAATGGGAGTATACCGTTGAGGTTATAGTACTTGTCCACACTATGACGTAGGGAAACATCTTCATCAAGATCTAGGAACTGTCTCGTGCCCACCGAGAGTATACCGCTGAGGTTATAGAACATGTCCACACTATAACGGAGGATAACATCAAGATCTAGGAACTGACTCGTTCTCAATGGGAGTATACCGTTGAAGTTATAGTACTTGTCCACACTATGACATAGGGAAACATCTTCATCAAGATCTAGGAACTGTCTCGTGCCCATCGAGAGTATACCGCTGAGGTTATAGAACTTGTCCACACAATGACGGAGGAGAACATCAAGATCTAGGAACTGACTCGTGCTCAATGGGAGTATACTGTTGAGGTTATAGTACTTGTCCACACTATGACATAGGGAAACATCTTCATCAAGATCTAGGAACTGTCTCGTGCCCACCGGGAGTATACCGTTGAGGTTATAGAATTCGTCCACACTATGACGGAGGAAACTGTTGAGATTGAGAACCTTATCTGAAATTCAACCGGTGATAATTCAATTGAGATTTAAGAACTGGTCAGATCTTCGACTAAGCTGAGAACTTTAACTGTATCTTTCCTGAAAGGTAAAGGTCAGTCATATGCAATGCATGATATGGATCAGGCAATGATGTTCTCAAAATAAATGAGATTGTATTCGTATGATGCGTATATGCATGTATCATGATGTATGGGAATGTGATGTTTTAGCTGGGGAAAATAAATCCCGGAGCTACTGGAGAATAGAGTTGAGTTCTTCGTTTCCCCTGGGGATGATGAACGAAGATGATTGTGAGAATAAACCTGCAGGAGAAAAGAACTCCGTTGGGGAATAAACTTGATGAAGAGATTACTCTGAGGGGAATTACTCTATGGGAAAGAGAAGTTCTGCTGAGGATTTTAACGATAAACTCCGCTGGGGATTCCATTGATAAGATCTGTTAGGGATTTTGATGATAAACTCTGCTGGGGATAGATTACCGTTGCTGGTGATATTGAACCTGTTGAGGATAGAAGTCCTGCTGGGGGGAAAGAAAGAACTTTGTTGGGGATAATCTTTTCGTTGCAACTTGTTGTGGATAACCTTCTGAATTTGGCTGGGGAGATTTATTTGCACTTTGCAGTGGATAAGCTTCCAGAATCTGCTAGGGAAGACGATTCAACTCTGTTTGGGAAAGTTTTTTAGACTGCGCTGGCGAAATGGCTCCACTGGGGGTATCTTTTATTCCTCCGGGAAACATTCTTATATTCTGTTGGGGAATATTGAGACTGTCGGGGATGCTCTTATGCTTGCTGGGGAATATCTTTATACTCCGCTGGGGAATATTAAGATCTTCTGGGGATACCCAGCCTTTTAAGCGCTGATGGTGGATGAACTCTGCTTGGGGAGAGTATTACTGATTTGTACATAGCTGCAAGTCCTAGTGGGGAGAGCTACCATTACTGTTTTACTCTGCGGGAAGTGAAAGTATCTTAGTCATATTCTTCAGCTGAATCTACCTTTGTACCTGGTGAGCAGAGCAGCTGTACAGTTTGGACAATTTTTATTGCCCCTGTTTTTGTGGGAGAATGTGCCTGCGGAGGCCTTGTGGATCGGGTATTATCCCAACCTATGAGGTGCTTGGTCTCTTTCGATTGAAATGACAAGTCTTCTTCTGGTAGGTAAGTGACAAGATGATGGGACATAGTCGTACGCTTTGATCCCTAATTTTTGCCTGGACCGCCCTTTCGGGTTTTCAGTCCACCGGGATACCCTTTTTTTGCCCAAGCCGCCTTTTCAGGTTTTCGACTTGCCGGGTGTACAAATTTTTCATTTTCATCCCTTATTTTTGCCCGAACCCTTTTGGTTTGCCAGGAAGCCCTTATTTTTGCCTAGGCCAGTCAACCTAGCGGGTCTTTGATTCACGCGCGGTATTTGTTGACTATGTCCATTCCCTCAGGATGTAGAGAGGTGTCACTGTCGGTAGTGTTGTGTTGCCATACTACCAGAAGCTGTTCATTTAATCATACAAGATTCGTTGCTGGAATTCATGTCAAATGCCCCAAGTGATTCAGATGGAGATCTGCCCCTGGCTATTTGGCATCTTTGAGAGACTCCTTGAATCTTGACTTGACTGCCCCAGATGATGGACAATGATCACGCCATGCCCCTTGATTGGAAGTGTTTTTCCACTTGTGGTGATCCTTTTTATTGAGAAGGTTTTTGTTCACTAGATATTCGTCGTGCGAATTTCTCTGCTATTTGAACAAATAGTCATATGCTAACAATGTTATTTTTAAGAATGCAAAGCTTATGTCTGTCTTGAAGTTTTTGAAAATGCATTTTTTCAGTAAGATAGGAAAATTTTGTAAAATGTGACGTCAACTCAGGATTTACAGCAAGCCCTACAGGAGTCAGGATACCTTTTGTAACAGTATGCTTTCGAACTAACCCGTGCTTCAGCTAGGACTTTTAAGGGTTATAACGTGGCCTGGTTCACGGTTTAAGAAACAAAGGATAAAGGCTCAAATTTTATCTGTACCCACCCGTTCTTCGTGATGTTCTTCGATCCTAAACTCAGCTAATCGTGCATTAGATCTTGTTTGAGTCTTTGCTCTGATATACCAGTGATGGTTCGGATACTGACAATTATTTTGAGCAGGCAGTCATTTTGTTGAGAGTTTGCAGGATCTCTTCCTTTCTGATTTTATTATCCCTATCTTTTTCCTGAACTGTTTCTTTTTGTATTTACAGTCAGCGGGATGCCCCAGTTTTGTAAGTCTCCTTCATAGGTTTTGACTTAATGGGATTTTCTCTTTTTGGGAGATTGGCTGCCTATGAGATAAGGAACCACCATTGTCTTTTGATTCCAGAGGAATGCTTTTGATGTCGTTCGTTGTATTATGAACTGAGAGTTTTTCAACTTCAATGCGCATCTTTTGAATTAACTGAGAGACTACCCTGCCCCAGGTTTAAATTAAAGGTTTCAATTTGTGTTTAAAACAGAAAACTCCTACTTCTTTGGCTCGAAGGGGTTGACTAGGGATTATCTTCCTTATAACTCCAGTGTTTAGGATTTGAAACAATGCTTGTACCTCATCAACGGGGTCTATTCAAAAGCATATTGTAAAGATCGTGGTATCATTTTCGTCATCCTCCCTCTAAAGGCTTAGAATTTTTAAATTGAGAGTTGATCATCATAAAAATGAAAGCAATTTGAATATAGTGAATACAAATGGACTGATTCAAAACAGACATATGCAATGCATTGATAAAGTAACAAAGTTTGACATGAGTAGATGTTCGAACAATCAAAAGAAAATTACAACTTGAAAATTCTAATGAACAAAAAGTCTTCTCGTCTTAGTACTTGTCACTTCAAATGGTGAACCTTGGGGGATGGCAAAAGAATTCAATCGGATCGTATTGTGTGAGTTCCAATGCTCCTTCATCAATCAGGTTTTGAATTTTGTACTTCAACTTCCAACAGTCGTCAGTATCATGCCCCGGGCTGTTAGAATGGTATGCACACCTTGCATCAGGATTGTAGTTGGGGGAAGAAGTCTTAGGATTCGGATGAGGTCCTACCAACGTCACCAGATTCAATCTCAACAGGTGTTGCAAAGCTTGGGACAGTGGCACGTTGAGCTTGGTAAACAGCCTCTGATTAACCCATTGTTTATAGCAAGGTTGTTGTTGGACCCATGAGGTAGTAGCAACTTGGAGAGGTCCATTCTTCACCATACCAAACTCTTGTCTTCTTGGAGGCTGACCAATGACTTGGTCCCTAGCCTTGACCGTTTGCTTCATGTTGTTGTATTTGTCTTGATGAAGCTGGATGATAATGGTTCTCAGCTCTTCTTGTTCCCGAGCTAAGCCTTGGATAAGAGCCATATGCCCCAGCATCTGGGTTTTCATGGCACCTAACTCAACTTGAAGTTGTTCCAGTCGTTCGTCCTTATTGTCTTCAGGACTTTTCTTGACCAAATTCCCCATGAGGAGTGTTCTTAACTCTTTCTGTCCCTTGGATAGGTTTAGGAAGATTTACCTGAACTGAGTCTCTTGAGTATGAATATCTTGGTTGTCTTGTTGGAAAGCCATTGCTGAAATAAACAGCGAGAACATGAGAGACCTGTATCGGATGACCTGTTATGCAATGATATGTATGATATATGTATGCAATGTTTTCAAGGATCTCGCGGGGTAAACAAGAAACTTGTTAGAATTTGATAGAAGAAACTTCGTGTCGTTAAGAGTCCTTCTTCAAGAGTCAAGCTCACCATATCGAGTGGGTCATAGCCCCTGACTCAAGTTATCGTGTTTTGATCTCTAGATGGCATTGGCTAGAGGAAAATAAATCTCCTTTGCCCCTTATTGGACATTTGATTTACCATAACCTGCATCACAAGCCCTTGAGATCCTTGAAATGGTTAAGGAAATGTTAAGGCATTATGTTATGATGTGTATGATATGCGTTTAAGCAAAAGTGTGAGGTGATGTAAGTAAGCCATGCAATAAATCCAAATTATCGGATAAGGACTGTAAACAAAAACCTGCAAGGAACTCATGTTGTCAGATAACAAGAATGTGCCAGTAGTTCAAGTTTGAAGGCACACAAGTCACACAAACAGACTTAAGTTTAGGCTGGCATGGAGTTTAGGTATTACCCTCTTTCAGTTTCAGTTGGTTAAGACCTGTCCTAAAAAATAGTAATCGGGTTCTAGAGGATCTCAATATCACTGACTACCCTCAATCGGTCATAATTCCAGTTTAGCAACCTTTTCTTGCAGTCGGAATCATCGCGAGAGTTTAG
The DNA here is from genome assembly GCA_948472305.1 of Vicia faba. Taxonomy (NCBI): domain Eukaryota; kingdom Viridiplantae; phylum Streptophyta; class Magnoliopsida; order Fabales; family Fabaceae; genus Vicia; species Vicia faba. The sequence goes on along the minus strand of CATIWC010000773.1, from coordinate 247,019 downwards.
TCTCAATGAGTGTAGCATGCTGCTACTGTTCTATGGCCAAGTTGGTCAATTTAAGGTTCTAAGGTCAGTTGGTGCTTAATGACTCCTCAGAAGACCCATATTATCCTCGTTTCAACACAAGGGATATCAGTATAGACTAAGGTGCCACACCAACGTAGCTACTGCTTCATCCGAGTCGGTCTACGCCAGACAAATCCCTCACAGTTTATTGTTACTTACCTAAAGGGTATCCCCAGATCCGGGTTAGGATCTATAGAACTCCGATACAAGCCCACAAAATTTAAAGCATACAAAGCATACAATTGAAAACACAAGTGATCTAATCCTAAGGTACACCTCACTTATAATATGTTCCCCAGCAGAGTCGCCAGTTCTGTGATCGGTGGGAATGAGAACTGACTGTTTTGGGATGCTGGTTCGTGTTTGCGTTTGTTTTCGCAAAATGTCGCGGTAAGCAAGAGTCGCCACCGTCTTTTATTTTATCCAACAAGGAAAGGACAAAAGCACAGAAAAATTCCTTTTCGAGATTTTTCTCGGGTTCGGGAGGTAGATTATAGAAAGGGAAGGTGTTAGCACCCTTTCTATCCGTGGTTATCCACGGACTCTTAGGTACTTGCTCACTATGTTTTCAAAAGTTTGCTTTTCTTTGTGTTTGTGGGTTTGAAAAGAGTTTTTGTTTTAAAAGGGGTGTAAGTGCGAAAAGTTTTGTTTTGTTTTTAAAGGAGCAAGTACTTAAGAACCTCTACCTACTCAAAAAGGAAGTAAACTGTGCAAATGTCCTTTAGACAATGCTATCCCACTATTGAGGAGTAGGTAGCATCGTCGTTGGAGTTTTCGGGTCAATTCGATTTAAGGGATGTGTGGTCACTAAAGCAATGTTAGGACGCTTTAGCGGTAATCCTAGTGTCTTAGATCATTTTTATCGAGGCAACCATTTCGAGGCAACTTTGATCTTTGGACAGGAGGGCGACCTCTAAGACTTCCTATACTTAATGACCACGTTCGAGGCAACCAAGTGAGGTGTACCCTAAGAGTGGCATGTGCGAGTGTATTGTTTTTCAGTTATATTATCTTTGTACATGTTATGGTGAGCTACGATTGATTTTAAATTAAGATAGATCTTGTCATGCAATCCTAGTTAGCATACATCTAAACAGTTAATATATGTACAGGAATTTAAAGTGCGGGAATCGTAAATCCTACGCTATTACAAGGCTTCAGGGAGGGGGATTATTTACATGTCCAAAATTGGGGGAATAAAGCAATAAAGTGTAAAAGTCTTAGTTAAGCTATTACAAACCAGTAGACAGTTACAACAAAATAAACGCGCGCGAATCTGAAAATAACCTCTAAAAATCCTAAGAATAAAATCTTTTTTGTTGTTTTATTTTATTTTGGGAAAATGATCTAAATCTACTTAATTTTAGTTTTGAGAAAATGTTAAGATAATTAAATGATTAATTAACAAAGTTAATTTAATAGAAAAAAACTAGCCTAATTTTTTTGTGGTTTTTCTTTTAATTGATTTTATGTTGATTTAAAAAAAAGAAATAAAATAGTCAAAACAAAGATGAAATCGAAGGAACAGGCAGTAAACAAAAAAAAAGTATAATTCTGGAGGCCTGGGTCGAAAGAGGTGTGGGCTGTCTTTCGACCCAGTGAAGAGGCTTGATTGAAGGTGCCTGAGGGGCTGCACTCTGGGGGTGTTCGATCTGGATATGTCATCCTTCGATCTGGGAACCATGGATCCAGTTCGAAGCTAAGTTGTTAAGATTCGAAGCTCTGAACAAGATTCTGAGAAGATATTTCCTGCAAAACGAAACAAACGTTAAAGATCCAGGGGGGATTTTACCCCCCTGATTCGAATCTCCTCCCAATTCGAATCCTTCCTCAATTTGAATCTTCTGAATCTGGGTCTGGGTTTGTTTTACTTTGTCACAGCCAAGATCATGGATTTCAAATGTAACTTGCTTTGAATGAAACTTTATCCCTGTGGGGGTTCAAACGTATGAACGCTGCAGCTTATACATGCCTTGTTAAATCGCTCACAAGTAATAACAAAAAAAAACTATGAATATGCAATTATGAGTAATTTTAAGATTAAGTGAGATTGAACATTATACCACTGGAGGCGCCTGGATTTGGACGGAAGGTGCCTGCAATGGAGTCTAGACTTTCGTGGGGCAGACTGGTGCTTTTGCAAGGCAAGGTATGTGTGGCCGTCTTCGTGGTTTTTCGTTTCTGCAGAGTTTTTGTGTGTCTTTTTGTTTCTGCAGAGTTTTCTTTTCTTTTTTTTTGTTCTCTGTTCCTCCTTGTTCATTTTCTCTATTCTTCCTGTGTTTTTTTCGTTCGTTCTGTTTTGTTTCTGCAGAGTTTTGTGTGTCTTTTTGTTTCCGTAGAGTTTTCTTTTCTCCTATAATTTTTGTAATGTTTTTGTTCGTCCTCTGTAATGTGTCCTTGGCCTCGTATTTATAGGAGTGTGAGGGTGCATGAAAATGGCAAGGGACAGCCATTTAACCAGGCCATTAAAGCCATGAGACAAGAATCAGACACATTAAAATATTTATTTTTTTTTTAAATATTCATGTCTCTTTGGAATCTGGAATGAACCTGGACACTTTTGATTTTCGAATGCCCTCAGGACCTGCTCTTCGATTGGTCTTGATTTGCCTCCTTCGAATGGATTTCTTCTGCTTCGACTGCTTGATTTGAAAAGAAACACTCTGGTTGAATCATCTCTTGTGGAGCAGAAAAGGCAAGAATCTGGCCTTTAACTCAGGAATTAAATCCACAATTAGCATTTAATTATTTCTATATTTGCAAGGGAAACATGCCATTTTCTCATGTTCAGTGTACCTGGACATGTTTTTTTTTTAGTGCCCTCTTGATGGCCTCTTTCGAATGGCCTGGAAGGAGTTCTTCAAATGGCCCTTGTCCAAACATCAATCAAAGGGTATTTATTGAAATTCCAATTGAAAGGCTTTGTTAATAGGCCAATCGAAAGGTGATGTTCATGCTAATCGAAGGACATGGTTAACATGCCTGTCGAAGCTTCCTTGACAAAATGCTAAATCGAAGGATCCCTTGGCATGCCAATTAAAAGGCTTGGCCCATGGTGCCAAATGAAAAGGTCTTTCAGAATTCTAATCGAAGGGATTTGACATAATGCCAATCGAAATGCTTGTCCATAATGCCAATCGAAATGCTCCTTCAGAATACCAATCGAAGGGTCTTTCAGAATGCCAATCGAAGTGCTTGTCCATGCCAATCGAAAGGCTCCTTCTGAATACCAATCGAAGGATCTTTCAGAATTCCAATCGAAAGGTACTTAAAGCACCACTCAAAAATTTTCTTTTTCCTTAGGCAAGGAGTTTGTGATTAACCATGCAGGGGGAAGACTTTGGAAAACATGAGAGGGCAAATTTTGGGGTACAACAAGATCCATATCCACTCTGGATCCCATTGATAACAATCTAGCTATTACCAGCTATAACTTCAAAAATCCAATCAACCGAGCCGAGGACGGAGGTGATAATGATTGTGAGGTGCCTGGATAACTGGCTAGACTATTACAACAGGAAGAGAGGGCTATACAGCCTTATGAAAAGCCAGTTAAGACAATTAACTTGGGCACAGAGATGGACAGAAAAGAATTCAAGATTGGCGCAAATCTGGAAGATAAGATCAAACTACGGTTGATACAGATGTTGCGCGACTACGTTGAGATTTTTGCCTGGTCATATGAAGACATGCCTGGTTTAGACACTGACATCATGGTACACCGTCTCCCAACTAAAGAGGATTGTCCTCCGGTTAAATTGAAGGTCTTCCATATTCACCCTGAAATGTCAGAGAAGATCAAGGAAGAGGTCATGAAGCAGTTCGACACAGGTTTCTTAGCTGTCACCTCCTATCCGCAGTGGGTTGCTAACGTTGTTCCGGTACCTAAGAATGACAACAAGGTACAGATGTGTCTGGATTACAGAGATCTGAACAGGGCAAGCCCCAAGGATGACTTCCCGCTTCACCATATTGATGTTCTGGTTGACAACACTGTGCATCACAAAATCTTCTCCTTCATGGATGGTTTCTATGGCTACAACCAGTTCAAGATGGCTCCTGAATACATGGAGAAGACGACCTTCGCCACACAGTGGGGAACCTATTGTTACAAGGTGATGCCTTTTGGGTTGAAGAATGTTGGGGCAACCTATCAGCGAGCCATGGTCGCTTTGTTCCACGATATGATTCACCACGAGATCGAAGTTTATGTTGATGACATGATAGCCAGGTCTCAAACCGAAGAGGAACATCTCGATAATCTACAAAAGTTGTTCGACAGGTTGAAGACATGCAAGCTGAGGTTGAATCCGAACAAGTGCACCTTTGGGGTAAGGTCTGGTAAGCTTCTGGGTTTCATCGTCAGTGACAAAGGTATTCAGGTAGACCCCGCAAAGGTAAAGGCCATACAAGAGATTCCAACTTCCCGTACTGAGAAGGAAGTTAGAGGTTTCTTGGGACGCTTGAATTATATCGCCAGGTTCATTTCACATATGAATGCTACTTGTGAGCCCATCTTCAAGCTTATGAAGAAAGATCAAGTGGTAAAGTGGAATGACAAATGCCAGACTGCTTTCGAAAGGATCAAAGAATATCTTCAAGAACCGCCAATTTTTATGCCTCCGGTTGAAGGAAGACCTTTGATATTATACTTAACGATGCTAGACAATTCAATGGGGTGTGTGCTGGGGCAGCATGACGAGTCTGGTCGAAAAGAGCATGCAATATACTACCTTAGCAAAAAGTTTACCGACTGTGAGACAAGATACTCATTGCTAGAGAAAACTTGCTACACTTTGGCATGGGCTGCTCGCCGACTGAGATAGTATATGTTGACCCACACTACTCTGTTGATATCTAAGATAGATCCAATCAAATACATCTTCGAGAAGCCCGCACTCTCCGGGAGAAAAGCGAGATGGCAGATGATCTAAACTGAATACGATATATAATATACAACCCAAAAAGCAATCAAGGGGAGTGTATTGGATGATCATTTAGCTCATCAGGCCGTGGATGACTACCAGTCCATGAATTTTGAGTTCCCGGACAAGAACATTATGCTGGTGACTGACTACGAAAAACCTGGACCAGATGAAGGACCTGAAGCAAGATCCCGATGGACTATGGTCTTTGATGGAGCCTCGAACGCACTTGGTAATGGCACCGGCACTGTAATCATATCCCCTGAGGGCTGTCGCAGTCCTTTCACTGCCCGATTATGTTTCAACTGCACTAACAACATGGTGGAGTATGAAGCCTGCATCATGGGTCTCAAAGCCGCTATTGACCTCAAGATCAAGTTCCTAAATGTCTTTGGGGATTCATCCTTGGTGATAAGTCATATCAAAGGCGAATGGGATACGAAGCATCCAAATCTCATCCCATACAAAGAACACGTACTGACATTGCTCCCACACTTTAAGGAGGTAACTTTTGAACATTTCCCACGAGAGGAGAATCAGTTAGCGGACACACTAGCTACCATGTCTTCTATGTTCAAAGTTAGGTGGGACAACGAAGCTCCCCGAATCACCATTAAAAGGTTTGATGAACCAGCGCACTGCTGTGAGATTGATAATGAGGAGGTGACAGACAAACCTTGGTTTCATGAAGTAAAGAAGTATCTCGAGGCTCAAGAGTATCCTGAAGGGGCATCTGTCAATGATAAGAAGTTTTTGAGAAGGTTCGCTGCGAAATTCTTCCTCAGTAGTGGAATCCTCTACAAGCACAATCATGACTCTACCTTACTGCGGTGTGTAGACAAGAGCGAAGCAGAGAGGATTATGACAAATCTACATGAAGGTACCTTCGGAACCCATTCCAGTGGGCATACTATGGCTAAGAAGATCCTATAGGCAGGATATTATTGGTCCACTATGGAAGCCAATTGTTATCAGCACTCTCGAACTTGTCATAAGTGCCAAATCTATGTTGACAAGGTGCATGTGTCTCCGGTTCCTTTGAATGTATTGACAGCTCTGTGGCCCTTTGCAATGTGGAGCATTGACATGATCGAAGAAATCAGACCCACCGCCCCCAATGGGAATCGCTTCATCCTGGTAGCTATCGATTACTTCACGAAATGGGTTGAGGCGGCCTCCTTTGCTACTGTTACCAAGAATGTTGTGGTGCAGTTTATCAAACATAACCTGATTTGTCGGTATGGTGTGCTAGAGAGAATTATCACTGATAATGGTATGAATCTCAATAACACGATGATCATTGAACTCTATAAGCAGTTTGAGATACAACATCATAACTCTTCTCCCTACCGACCGAAGATGAATGGCGTTGTTGAAGCGGCTAACAAGAACATCAAGAAAATTGTACAGAAGATGACGGTGACATATAAAGACTGGCATGAGATGCTACCATTCACTCTGCATGGGTATTGTACCTCGGCGCGGACGTCGACAGGGGCAACACCCTACTCTCTGGTATATGGAATGGTGGCGGTCCTACCCATTGAAGTCCAGATTCCTTCCCTAAGGATTATTAAAGATACATGTTTAAATAAAGACGATTGGACCCAGACTCGACTTGATCAACTGAATCTGATTGATGAGAAGAGACTTATTGCTGTCTGTCATGGTCAAACATATCAAAAACGAATGATCAAGGCTTTCAACAAGAAGGTCAGACACCAAGAGTATCAAGTCGAGGATTTAGTGATCAAGCGCATCATACAGCCGCAAGGTGACCCCAGAGGAAAATGGACTCCCACATACGAAGGGCCATTTGTGGTTAAAAACATTTTCTCGGGTGGAGCCATGATTCTGACCACCATGGACGGTGACGGCCTTCCTTACCCTATCAATGCAGACATAGTGAAAAGATACTACGCATGATAAAAGACTCGCTAGGTCGACTGGCCTAGGAAAAAATAAGGGCTTCCCGGCGAACCAAAAGGGTTTGGGCAAAAATAAGTGATGAAAATGAAAAAAAATTGTACACCCGGCAAGTCGAAAACCTGAAAAGGTGACTTGGGCAAAAAAGGGTATCCCGGTGGACTGAAAACCCGAAAGGGCGGTCCAGGCAAAAGTTAGGAATGAAAAGCGTATCACTATGTCCCATTGGATCACCCTGCGATCTGACCTCAGTATCAATTGTCAAGCTCAAACAACATCGATCAACCTAATCAGCTTCGGACAAGCAGCAAAGTAATGAGACGCTCGAAGACAAAGCGGCAATAGAAGAATTGGAACCCAATGGGATTGTTGTACATAGTTGTTTTATTTTTACATAATATTGTATAACTTCTATTTTTACGGCGACGTTCTCTTACTAGAACGTCAGCCTCCTTGTACAAAAATGCCTATTACAGTCCAACTTCAAAAATTAATACAAAATCATTTTCATAAGAAACTTTGAGTTTTTCTTTTCTCTGTTTTGTTTTGCAAGAACATCCAATGATTTATTTTTTACATATGCATTTAAATATGATTGTTGCTGTGATACGGTGGGAGAACTGACTTGGGTTTTGCGTTTGTTTTCACAAATGTTTCGGTTGAGCAAGAGTCGCCACCGACTTTTTATTTTATCCTAAGGAAAGGTTAAAAAGCACAGCAAAAACCTTTGAGATGTTTTCTTGGGTTCGGGGAGTAGATTATAGAAAGGGAAGGTATTAGCACCCTTTCTATCCATGGTTATCCATGGGCTCTTAGTTACTTGCTTAGATCACTTGCCTTTGATTTTCAATTGTTTGAAATGGTGCTTTGTGTGTGTGTGGGTTTGAAAATGTTTTGAAAAGAGGCCAATGTGGTGGCAACCTTTGTAATGATTCATGTTTGAATGTATACAAAGGTGTACTTATCTTTTGAAAAGTTTTCAATGTTTTTGAAAGTGGTTTTGAAAGTGTGTTGTGATGTGTGTTTTGAAAAATGGCAAGGATTGTTTTGCAAGTTTATCAAGTAACTAAGAGTTTTGTCTACCCCTAAATTTACTCAAAGGTTTTTTCTATGTTTTAACCCTTTTAACAATTTTGTTCCACCATTGTATTTGGTGGACAATCTTGTGTTAGGATGTTAACGGGATGGGCGCGGGTCATCGTTTAGACCATGATTGCAATGGTGCCAAGTGTCTTTGGGCAATTTTTCCTTTAAGGGACTTGATCATTTTTAGGCAACTTTCGAAAGCGTCATCGAGGGACTATGATCATTTGAATTGTTTTCGTTTTGCCAAAGACACTCAACATGCAACATGGCTCATTATTGAAGGCAACAAGTGGAGTAACCCTAGGGGTGCAAGTGTGATTGGTGTTATCCATTTTCATGCTTTTTTGTCTTTGAATTAGGTCAAACTATTTGTTTGGTTGATTTTTGCATACAAAACCCTCAGTCTATCATGGCATATTTAGAAAGCTTTAAAATACGAAAAATAAAATCCTAAATTATTACAACACAATTATGGGATGGGGGGTACAAATGTTCAAATGGGGATATTTAGCAAGAAATTTAAATCTAAGCTATTACAATCCAAATTGAATATACAAGTATTAATTGTACAATAATTAAATAAAATACAATAAATATGCAAGATGCAAAAAATGATTTTTATATGTATGTAAAAGTATTTTTCATGTGACAAATAAACAAAAATAAAAAAAGATCAATTTTTGGATATTTTGTGTTTTTAGGGCAAAACCCTAATTTGCTAAATAAAAGGTATTTATTATTTAATATGTACAATATTTATTAATTATATACAAAAATAAATAAAAAGGAAGTAAATTGTAAAAAAAAGTGATTTTTGAGGTCAAATATTAATAAAAGAAAAAAAGTATTATTTTTATGTTTTTATCCTAAATATTCTAATAATTATATAAGTATTCATATTATATATTAAATATATTAAATAGATACAAAAATAAAATATTTATTATTTACAAAAAAAAAGTATATTTTTTAGAAAATGTTTTTTAAAGATAAAATAAAATGAAATCAGAAAATAAAAATGTATTTGTATTATTTTTTAATATTTGAATAAAAAGTAAATATGTATTTATTTACATATGAAACTAAATGAAACAAAATAAATACCAAATAAAATGCAAAAAATGTGAGAAAAATAATTTTAGTGTTTTTTCATGCTTGGATAAAAATATAAAATCAGAATCAAAAAGAAAAAATCAAAAATGACAAATATTTCATACAATGGCTCAGGGGGGTGTATGTGAAATAAAGTGGTGCAAACAGAAAAAACAAAACAAGCCCAGCCCAAAGGACTTTGTCTTCAACCTCTAGACAGATTCAAACAAAAACACGCGCCCTTCCTCCATCTCTGCAATCTCTTGATCCTTTGACTTTCAATAAAAACTCACAACATAAACATTATAGAGCATCATGTCACGAGTTCATACATATAAAAAACTTGATCTAACTCTCAGAAATGAGAGAGAATTTCTTCTCCCCCAATTTCTGACCTAAGTTTTTTCCAATGTTTAGGTTCAAAATACTCTTAGCACACACAACATAAATGAAAAGTAACTATATGGGTGGCTTCAGGGCTATGATTAGAACATGCTTTCTTCACAAACTTAAGCCTAACTATGCCTGGATAGAGAGATAGAAGTTCAAAGTTTTACTTGTTCAGCTTGAATCGTGTACAACAATGGAGGCACTTTCAAGGCAATGTGAGGATTTGTACAGCTTGCTTGAAGTTCAGGGATGCTTCTCCAATGCTTGGTGTGCTTTGAATCTTGCTGTATCAAGCTACAGAAGTCAACCTGCAAGAGAGAAAAGTGAAAATGACAAACTTGGTTAGAGGTGTTACAGTCTGTTTCTAAGGCTTGGGATAGTTTGTATGGATGGTAGGGAATGTGTATGAACTGGTTTGGATGAAAACGCACGAAGGAAATGAATTGTGGAGGTCAATCTACAACAGGGACTCTGTTTTGCAAAAAAAAGATGCTTTGATGGATGAGGAGGTATTGAGGGTTAAGGGCTCGTGTTTTAGGTCTGTTAGGGAGTATGGAATGTGTGGAGAAAGTTTGCTTCAGCTTGTCTTGACAGGAATGTGAGTTGTGTTTCAAAATTCCAAGTTTTCTTCCTTCTTAAGTCAAAAATGCCAAGTTAGGTTGTAGGCTACCACAGGCCCCTCAAGCATGCTGCAAATGTTAGTCTTGATCAGTGGGATATGTTCATGAACTTGTGCCTCAGATATTTGCTTTGTACTTCTTGGATTTGTGTTTGACATAAAGCAACTCTTTACAAGAATGGATAACTTACTTTTTCTATATATGGATTAATTTGGCATGTAATGGTTAAACACACAAGATAAGGCTTGAACACAAAGTATTGGCATTAAATTATTGAGTGTGGATGAGATAAAAGGCCTGTAATCTAGTTGTGCAAGCTGAGTTTAAAAATGCCTAAGTTATGAACATGAAAATGGCCATGAACAAAGTGACTTTTGCCCATATTGACAAAATCGATTCTCCCTAACCACAAGAGTGTTTGAGAAGTTCTTGGACAATTTGGAAAGCTTGGAATGTGTAATACAATCCATATTTGTAATTCAAGTTGAAATTCCAAGTTGAAGCATGTGAAAAGTGGCCATGAAGTTGGGCAAAAATCCTGCCTAGAATAGGTCAAAAAATTTCTAAGTTGAGAATGTTTTGCACCCTTATTCCAAAAATCATAACTTGAGCTACAAGCTTATTTTGAGGAAACTTTGTGAATCAAAGTTGTAGATTTTGAAATGGACTATAACTTTCATGTTTTGAGTTTTGTTTGAATCCAAATGTATCTTGATGAAAAAATGGTACAAATTTAGGAAAAAATTAGGAAATTTCATAACTTAGAAAATTTCTAAGTTATGAAATTTCTTCATTTCAAACCCTAATTTGTGATTTTTGGTTTCTTGATGAACAAGTTTCATAATTTGACATGTCTTGATGAAAAATGAATCTTGGCACTTGATTTTGACCAAAAAGTCAAAGTTTGACTTTTTAGTATACAGTCAATTTTGGCTCAGTTGACTAGAAAATTCATCTGTCAATCTTGTGCAATTGAGATCTTTTGAACTTGTTGAACATGTCAAGACCATGTCATTGAGTCATTGAGTCCATATGTGAGCTTGAATTTCCATTGGTTAGGTCAAACAGTCAAAAATTGCCTTTGTGCAGTCAAAACCCTAAAAATGACCATTTTGCCCTTTTGGTGATCTGATCAAATTTCTTGTGGAATTGTGATCCAAACTTGATCAAATGGTCCATATGAGTTCATAATGTTGATGTGGGTAAAAAATCATGAGGTTTGACTATTAATTGACCACAGTTGACTTTTTCCCCAATACAGCTGATTTCTAGGTCAACTGTCCAATTGACTGGGCAAAGATTGGAATCAAGGCTTGAAACTTGGTATGGATAAACTTGTGAGTCTAACATGAAGCATGAAAGTCATTTTGGGCCTTTTAGGTCAGAACATCTTTGTGCAAACTCAAACCCTAATTTGGGTCAACAGTGCAAGGAGGAGTCTTGAGCAGAGCAAACCCTAACTTGATCTTGAGCTTCAAGGGTCTTGTGATGAGAAAACATTGATGAAATGGGAGGGAAAATTTTGGGGTACAACAGTTGCCCCTGTTCAATCTTCTTAGACCTGAGGATGTAGATTGGCTTGCGTGCCTTTCGTGATCCGAAGGTGGAAGATGATTGAACACTAAAGTGCCCAGAAATTTGCACTCGCATAGTAGAGTATCAGCAGTGTGATGTCGGGAATGGGCTTACAGATGCCATTTGGAGAGATGGTGAATAGGAGGATGGGCTTATGGATGCCATCTGGAGACGCGACAGAACCTTGTCGGGAATGGGCTTATAGATGCCATTTGGAAGTGTTGATCTCGTAAGAGATTCCTTAGCAAGAACTTGCGTACTTGAGAAAGAAAGATGGTTTCCTGGCTTGCTACAGGTGTTGATCTTCAGTCTCTTCATGCAGATATGCCCTGGCTAGGTACAGGTATCAAATCTACAATTACTTGCTCACGGATGTGCCCTGGCTAGATACAGGAATCGAATTCGGAACTTGTCGTCTACAGATATGCCCTGGCTAGATACAGGAATCGAATTTGGAATTAGTCGTCTACAGATATGCCCTGGCTGGATACAGGTATCGAATCTGGAAATTGCTCACAGATATGCCCTGGCTAGATACAGGTGTCGAATCTGGAATTTATCGTCTACAGATATGCCCTGGCTGGATACAGGTGTCGAATCTGGAAATTGTCGTCTACAGATATGCCCTGGCTGGATACAGGTGTCGAATCTGGAAATTGTCGTCTACAGATATGCCCTGGCTGGATACAGGTGTCGAATCTGGAAACTCTTCATGCAGATATGCCCTGGCTGGATGCAGGTGACGAATCTACAATCAATCACTCACAGATATACCCTGGCTAGATACAGGAATCGAATCTGGAATTTGCAAAAGGTTGGTAGAGATAGCTTTCCTGGCTGGATACAGGTGTAAACCTCTGACCTGAGAATGAAAGATAACTTCCTGGCCTGTTACAGGTGTTGATCTTCAAACTCTTCATGCAGATATGCCCTGGCTAGATACAGGAATTGAATCTACAATCAATCACTCACAGATATGCCCTGGCTAGATACAGGTATCGAATCTGGAATTGCGATAGTTGATAGTAATCATCTTTGGATTGACCTTTTCCTGAAAAGGCAAAACATCAGTTGTATGCATGTCATGATGTATGAGATGCATGATGTCATGATGTTCTCAAAAATAAATGAGATCGTGTGATATGATGCGTATATGCATGCGTCATGGTGTATAAAATGTGGAATGTCTATGAATGTGTTTTCGACTAGGAAAATAAATCCTTGACGAAGGCCGGGAAAACAAATCCTGGGCTGATGTTGAAGAGTAGAGTTCTTCGTTTCCGCTGGGGATGATGGTTGTAAGAATAAACCGGTAGGAGAAGATGACTCCGTTGGGGAATAAACTTGTTGGAGAGATTACTCTGCGGGGAATTACTCTGTGGGAAGAGATACTTCGCTGAGGTTTTGATGAGAGCTCCGCTGGGGATTCCACTGATAAGTTATGTTGGGGAATTTGATGAACTCCGCTGGGGATAGGAAGAACTTCACCGAGGACGATCTTTCCATGGTAATTAACTGAGGATAACCCAGTTATAAGCTCTGGTGGGAAATAACCTCTGAATAAAGTCGGGGAGACGCGTTCGTACTTTGCAGGTGATAAGCTTCCAGAATCTACTGGGGATAAGCTTCAGAATCTACCGGGGATAATGATTCAACTTTCCTGGGGAAACTTTTCAGATTGCACTGGGGAATGGTTCCACTGGGTGTCTGTATTCCGCCGGGGAACAATCTTATATTAAGACTATCGGGGATGCTTGCTGAGGAATATCTATACTCCGCTGGGGAATATTGAGATGTTTTGGGGATACCCAACTTCCTTAGGGCTGACAGTAGACTAACTCTGCTTGGCGAGAGTATCGCTGACTTGCTGGAGATACCGTGCCCTTTTTAGGGCTGATGAGGGACCAAATCTGTCTGGGGAGAGTATTGCTGAATCTTGTCTTACTCTGTGGGGAGTTGAGGTAACTTGGTTACATTCTTTAGCCGAACCTACCTTGGTACCTTGGTGGACAAAACAACTAGATCGCTTAGACAAATCTTTACTGCCCCTGCTTCTGATGTCATCTGTAATTAGTCCATTGTTTCGCATGCAAATATTTATGAGTTAGCAATTAATGTCAAATGCATATATCAAAAATGAACATTGGACGTTCTTCGCAAAACAAAACAGATAAAGGAAAAACAAATGGGTAATTTGTCTGAAAAATTGAACTTGTATTGATTTTGAAATTTGCCTGTAAATAGGCGTTTTGTGTACAGGAGGTTGACGTCCTAGTAAGAGAACGCCGCCGAACAGCATAGAGTTTATACAATTTTGAAAAGGAAACAAAACAGCTATGTGAAAAATAATCCCACTGGGTTCCAACTCTGCTATCGCCTTTATGTCTTCAAGTGTCTCATCACTTTGCTGCTTAGTTGAAGATGAAACTGATTGATTGGAGTCATCTGAGCCCGATAGTCGATGCCAAATTCTGGATGCAAAGTGATCCAATGAGACATAATATTACGCTTTATCCCTAACTTTTGCCTGGACCGCCCTTTCGGGTTTTCAGTCCACCGGGATACCCATTTTTGCCCAAGCCGCCTTTTCAGGTTTTCGACTTGCCGGGTGTACAGATTTTTTCATTTCATCCCTTATTTTTGCCCGAACCTTTTTGGTTCGCCGGGAAGCCCTTATTTTTGCCTAGGTGTGTCAACCTAGCGGATCCTTAATTCATGCGTAGTATCTTTTTACTATGTCTGCATTGGCGGGGTGAGGAAGGTCGTCACCATCCATGGTGGTTAGAATCATCGCTCCTCCTGAGAAGATATGTTTAACCACAAATGGCCCTTCGTACGTAGGGGTCCATTTTCCCCTGGGATCACTTTGAGGAAGAATGATGCGCTTGATTACCAGGTCTCCGACTTGATACTCTTATCGTCTGACCTTCTTGTTAAATGCCCTGATCATCCGTTTTTGGTACGTCTGACCATGACAAATAGCAGTGAGTCTCTTTTCGTCAATTTGGTTTAATTGATCAAGCCGAGTCTGGATCCAGTCATCTTCGCTCAAACCTGCATCCTTCATTATCCGGAGAGAGGGTATCTGGACTTCAATAGGCAAGACTGTCTCCATGCCATAGACCAAGGAAAAGGGAGTTGCCCCTGTTGACGTCCGTGCTGAGGTACGGTACCCATGAAGAGAAAACGGTAACATTTCGTGCCAATCTTTGTAGGTCACTGTCATCTTCTACACAATCTTCTTGATGTTCTTATTTACCGCTTCTACAACCCCGTTCATCTTCGGCCGATAAGGAGAAGAGTTGTGGTGATGTATCTTGAATTGCTCGTAGAGCTCAGTGATCATTTTGTTGTTAAGATTGGTACCATTATCCGTAATGATCCTCTCAGGTACACCGTATCGACAGATCAGGTTGTGCCGAATGAACCGTGCCACGACGTTCTTGGTTACGGTTTCGTAAGAAGGAGCTTCAACCCACTTTGTGAAGTAATCAATCGCTACCAGGATGAAGCGGTGCCCGTTAGATGTCGTAGGTCTGATTTCGCCGATCATATCAATGCCCCACATTGCAAAAGGCCAAGGTGTTGTCAAGACGTTCAGAGGAACCGGAGGAATGTGCACCTTATCAGCATAGATCTGGCATTTATGACAAGTTCGAGAATGCTGATAACAGTCGGCTTCCATTGTGGACCAGAAATATCCTGCCCGAAGGATTTTCTTTGCCATGGTATGTCCACTGGAATGTGTTCCGAAGGTACCTTCATGTAGCTCTGCCATGATCTTTTATGCTTCAGTCTTATCCATACAACGCAGTAAGGTTGAATCATGGTTTCGCTTGTAGAGAATGCCATTGCTGAGGAAGAACTTTGCTGCAAACCTTCTCAGAAACTTCTTGTCATTAACAGATGCACCTTCGGGGTATTCTTGAGCTTCCAAGTACCTCTTCACTTCATGATACCAGGGTTTTTCTGTTACCTCTTCGGTCTCGAGATCGCAGCAATGTGCAGGTTCATCCAACTTCCAAATAATAATCCGGGGCGCCTCGTTGTCCCATTTGACTTTGAACATAGAAGACATTGTAGCCAACGCTTCCGCTAACTGATTCTCCTCTCTTGGGAAGTGTTCAAAAGTTATCTCCTCGAAGTGGGGAATCAATGTCAATGCATACTCCTTGTAAGGAATAAGATTCGGGTGTTTCATATCCCACTCGCCTTTGATCTGATTGATCACGAGAGCGGAATCTCCGAAGACACTTAGAAACTTGATCCCTAGGTCAATTGCAGCTTGAAGACCCATGATACACGCTTCATACTCCGCCATGTTGTTGGTGCAGTTGAAACATAATCGGGCGGTAAGTGGAGTATGAGTGCCTTTAGGGGATATGATTACAGCGTCGATACCATTACCCAAAGAGTTTGAGGCTCCGACAAAGTGCATAGACCATCGGGATCCTTCCTCAGGTCCTTCATCCGGTCCAGGTACTTCACAATCAGTCACTACCATGATATCCTAGTCTGGAAATTCAAAGTTCATAGATTGGTAGTCGTCCACTGCCTGGTGCGCCAAATGGTCTGCCAATACACTTCCCTTGATTGCTTTTTGAGTCGTGTACTGGATGTCATATTCCGTCAAGATCATTTGCCATCTTGCTATTCTTCCGGACAAAGCAGGCTTTTCGAATATGTACTTTATTGGATCCATTTTAGAAATCAACGGAGTAGTGTGAGTCAACATATACTGTCTCAGCCGGCGAGCAGCCCATACCAAAGCGCAACAAGTTTTCTCGAGCAGTGAGTATCGGGTCTCACAGTCGGTAAACTTTTTGCTAAGGTAATAAATGGCGTGTTCTTTTCAGCCAGACTCGTCATGCTGCCCCAGCACACACCCCATTGAGTTGTCCAGTACTGTCAAGTATAAGATTAGAGGTCTCCCTTCAACCGGTGGCATAAGAATGGGTGGTTCTTGGAGATACTCTTTGATTCTGTCGAAAGCGGCCTGACATTCATCATTCCAACGTACTACTTGATCTTTCTTCAGCAGTTTGAAGATTGGTTCACAGGTAGCAATTAGATGCGAGATGAATCGGGCAATGTAGTTCAACCGTCCTAGAAAGCCTCTGACTTCTTTCTCTGTCTTGGGAGTTGGCATCTCTTGTATGGCTTTCACTTTGGCAGGGTCCACCTGAATACCTTTGTCGCTTACGACGAAGCCTAGCAATTTTCCATATCTCACCCCAATGGTGCACTTGTTTGGGTTCAACCTCAGCTTGTACAACTTCAGACGGTCAAACAGCTTCTGTAGATGGTCAAGGTGTTCCTGCTCAGTTTGGGACCTTGCAATCATATCGTCGACATACACTTCTATCTCGTGATGGATCATGTCATGAAATAAAGCAACCATGGCACGTTGGTAGGTTGCCCCAGCATTTTTCAACCCAAAAGGCATGACCTTGTAGCAAAAGGTGCCCCACTGAGTAACAAAAGTGGTCTTCTCCATGTCTTCAGGAGCCATCTTGATCTGATTATAACCGGAGAAACCGTCCATGAAGGAGAATACTTTATGCTGAGCAGTGTTGTCAACCAGGACGTCGATATGAGGCAGAGGGAAATCATCCTTAGGGCTCGCCCTGTTCAAATCCCTGTAATCAACACACATTCGGACCTTACCATCTTTCTTCGGCACTGGCACCATGTTGGAAACCCACTGAGGGTAAGAAGTCACTGCTAGAAACCCGGAATCAAATTGTTTCAAAACCTCGGCTTTGATTTTCTCGGACATTTCTGGACGCATACGGCGGACCTTCTGTTTTACCGGAGGGCAGTCTTCCTTGGTAGGCAGGTGATGAACCACAATGTCGGTACCCAACCCAGGCATGTCTTCGTAAGACCAGGCAAAGATTTCCACATAGTCGTGCAGCATCTGAATCAACCGTTGTTTCACACTGAGCTCTAAATTGGCACCAATCTTGACTTCCTTTCTGTCTGTCTCAGTACCCAGATTTACCATTTCCACTGGCTCTTCATGTGGCTGAATGGCCCTCTCTTCCTAGAGTAACAGTCTTGCAAGCTCACCAGGCACTTCGCAATCATCTTCACCTTCGTCTTCGGCTAAGTTGATCGGATTTTCGAAGTCATAACTGGCAGTAGCAGAGTCGTTACCAGTGAGATCCAGAGTGGATTGGAACCTGTATAAGTGAGTGTGTGTAAATATAGCTGTTTTGCAATATATAATAAAGAAAGAAAAGGAGCGCAAGATTTTGAAATGCAACAAACGTCCAATGTTTTTATTGATGATATATGAAAATGACACACAAAAGCCCTCACAAATGAAGCCACGGTGCCCCGGGTAAGACACCGAGCCATAAAAAGTTTCAACATATTGTTTGTTACAAATTCAAAACAAAAGAGTTCATTACTGAGTGACAAAAGTAATAGGTGTGAAGTCTTTGGCAGTCCAGTTGCTTGGTCCACCGTCGGTTGTTGGGTAGATCCAGCTGTCAAATTCAGAATCCTCCACGTCGTCCTCAATAGCATTCACTCCCGGTTGGTGATGAACACAGGAGGTCTTCCAATTCTCGCCTTGCGAACAGCCCTCTGAGCTTCCGCAGTGAAACCCAAACCAAACTTGTCAGTCTTCGGAGTAAAGTCAGGAAGTCGGCCCCAGTTTGTGCACTCACCCTTCTCAACCACAGCCCGGGCATCCTTCAAGGAAGCCATCTTCAAAGGATGGTCTTCAATCACAGTTTCAGCTGATGCCAGTGTCTGAGGCACTTCTTAAAAGTGTTGAAAGGGGGTTTCAATGAATTACCCATCCATTTCTATGTACCGGAACGAGTTGAGGTGGCTGACCATATACTCCTCTTCCCCTTGAACTGTCACAATTTTCCCTCTGACCGGGTACTTAAGTTTCTGATGTAGTGTAAAGGTCACAGCTCCAGCCTTGTGGATCCATGGACGACCCAGCAAACAAGAATAGGATGGTCGGATGTCCATCACATAGAAAGTAGAATCAAAAACTTGAGAACCAACCCTGATTGGAATGTCAACTTCCCCATGTACCATCCTTTTCGAACCGTCAAAGGCTCGGACAACAATGTTACTTGGCTTGAGCTCTAAACCCTCACAATCCAACTTGTCTAGGGCCTTCTTGGGTAATACATTTAATGAAGAACCGGTGTCTAACAACACATGGGCAAGAGTAGTGCCCCTGCATTCAATGGAGACATGCAGGGCGTCGTTATGGTTCTTTCCTTTGGCAGTCAGATCGGTGTCAGAGAAGCCCAACCCATTATCGGCAGTCAAGTTGGCCACACAATCGGTAAGTTGATCAGCAGACGTTTCTTGTGGCACATGGGCCGTTTTCAGGAAGGAATTCAGGGCCTTGGCATGGGCCTCTGAACACAACAACAGTGATAACATAGAAATCTTTGATGGGGTGTGCCCCAGCTGCTCAACTACGTTGAAATCACTCTTCTTGATAATCTTGAGAATCTCTTCCATCTCTTGCTGGGAAGCTTCAACAGTGGTTGTCTTTGGTGCCTCCGTCAGGGCAGGCAAATCAGTAGCAATCCCTTTGCCCCGAGCGTTAGATGACTCGGCAGCAGGGGTAGAAACAGGAACTTGATCAGGAAGGGGAGCAGGCACACTTGCAGGTGTGATAAGAGGTTTCTGAATAGCTGGTGGCGCAATATCTGGTGAAAACAGCCTACCACTGCGAGTAACCTTGGCAGGCCCGGTGATGTTGTTGACACCGGTACTTGTATCGAACTCTTGTTTAACTCCAAGCACATAAACATCTGCCCCATAGTGCCATGGGACAGCTTTGTCGGATGTATAAGGGAGAGGCCCTGGAACAGTGATAATGATAGGAGCAATCTTCTGAGTGGACATGATTTTGACAGGCTTCTTCGAAGGAGCCTTAGGAGGGTTGTTGAAAATAGTAACATAGACACTTCTTCAGCAGGGACAGCAGGAACAGCAATCTTCTCGAACAAGATCTCTTTGTTATCCATCAGGTTTTGGATACCTGATTTCAGCAAAGGACAACCAACAGGTGAAACAGCACATAGATGGCAACCTTTACTACATCCCGAAAATAAACCGGCTAGCAACAGGTTCCTTTTGACGGTCAATAACGGAGTAACAATCTCTTCCACGGAGGCTACATACCGGTCTTCTTCCACAGCATTCACTCCATGCTGGGGCATGGGAGAAGTCACAACATTGGGTCTTTCGGGCGCCTCAAACTGTATTTATTTAGCATCAATAAAGTCCTGAACCTTATTCCTCAGAGCCCAGCAATCGTCCGTAGTATACCCCGGGCTATCAGAGTGATAAGCGCAACGGGCGTTGGGGTTGTATT
This sequence comes from Vicia faba, assembly GCA_948472305.1. Lineage (NCBI taxonomy): Eukaryota > Viridiplantae > Streptophyta > Magnoliopsida > Fabales > Fabaceae > Vicia > Vicia faba. Next base: position 226,983 of record CATIWC010000773.1, on the reverse strand, counting down.
TTGGAGAAGCTGTGTTCACTACCTTCGGAGCTTCTTTGACAGTTACCAGATTGGTTGACAGTAGTTGCGGCAAAATCTGAGACAGGGTCATATTGAGCCGAGTGTACTGCCTTTTGGGTCTCTCACCCCTTGGTTGGTTAAACTGTTGAGGAGCAGCAGCAGGCTTTGAAATTACCAATGCATTGACAGCTTGGCGGCGTTCCGGTTTATTTTGTCTTCTGGGACCGTAAACGGCACTAGCTTTCTTTTTGAAGGGTTTCTTTTCAGTACTCGCGGAGGCACCTTTCTGTATCTTCCCCGACTTGATACCAGCTTCTATTCTCTCACCAGTCAAGATCAAATCTGTAAACCCAGCAGAGGAATTCCCAATCAGGTGGTTGAAGAACGAACCAGACAGGGTCCCCAGGAACATGTCAACAAGTTCACTGTCAGTCAAAGGTGGCTGCACCCTTCCAGCCAGGTCTCTCCACTTTTGCGCATACTCCTTGAATCCTTCGCCTGTCCCCAGTGACATACCCTGGAGTTGGGTACGCGTGGGAGCGAGGTCGGAATTATACTGATACTGCTTATAAAATGTCGTAGCCAAGTCTTCGCAGTTTCGGATACTGGCTCCATCCAGCTGATAGAACCATTCAAGTTGAGCCCCTGAAAGGCTATCCTGAAAGAAATGGATCCATAGGTTCTTGTCTGCAGTGTAAGGTTGGATCTTCCTTACATATGATCTGAGATGCATCTTCGGGCAGGACAACCCGTCATATCTGGCAAAAATTGGCACTTTGAACTTCGGGGGGATCACAATTCCAGCAACTAATCCCAAATCTTCGAAATCTAAGCCGGGAACTCTCTGCATCTCCATAGCTGCCAACCTGTCTTCCAAGCTTTTGAACTTATCATCGACGGGCGGGTATTGTTGCTCAGAGTAGTCTTCGTCTTCTTCAGCTTCTTCTTCTTCAACTTCGGATTCGGAAGGTACCGCAGCCCCTTTTCCTTTACTGTTTCCCTCTTCAGACGTAGGGGGAAATTCAAGAACTCTTCTGGCTTCACCCTCAAACCTTCTTCCTAGGGTAGCCACCCTGACTCTTTTCTTCTTCTTTTTCACTTGCTCTTTGTTCCCCAACAGGGCTTTTAGATCTTCCTGACCCTTTGCCAAGGTCATCAGGAGATGTTGAAACTGTGAGTTTTGAGACTGCAAGTCCTTGACAGTCTGTTCGAGATCCATCTTACTGAAATAAACAGCAGAAAGATAAGGAAACCTGGTGTGGAGACCTGCTTATGCGCATGATGAATGATATGTTTGTTTATGCAATGCATTCAAGGGTTTAGAAAATTCAAAATTGTTGCAAACAAAAAGAACACGCGTCATATTAAGAAGAAATTTTGTTAGTACATAAATGCCCCATGGGCCAAATATTACAAAAAACTTCTCAAGGTAAAAAGACGTTGCGCATCCTCTTTGGTGCGATGTAGGTGTTGAGGGTCTCTTCCTCATGGAGTCGGCGGGTAAGCTCTAAAACCTTCTTCTCACTGGCGTAGAAGCTGGCTTCAAAAGTATTTTGTTCCTCCTTGAGTTGGATCCAACTCTTCTGCATCTCCTCCCATGATGTAGGCATGTCAGGATACAGGATGGTGTAGGGAACCTCTCCTTCCTTAACGGGCTCTTTAATCACAGAGAGAACATGAGGGTAAGGCATCATTAGACTCTGGGCTCGGGTTCGTACCCACTTGAGATAAGGCTCAAGAGGGATGGAGTTCTTGTGCCCCAGTGTCTTGGTGTCTACCTTGTTAGGCATCCTCCAAGCTCTGATGAATCTTTGGCGAAGTCCTTGCGCATCGTTGTCGAAGTCAAAAACTAGGTCAGGAATCAACATGTCGTGAGGGCCATCCCTCCGTGCATATCCAAATTGTCTCAAAGCTAGACAAGGGTTGTAGGTAATGCCTCCTCTAATGCCAAGTAATGGAACATTAGGGAACTCTCCACAATGATCGACGATGATGACATTTTCTCTGGACCGAGAACACCAATGTACATCAGAGTGTGTAAGGGTCATCAACCGTTGCGAACACCTTAAGCCTTGGTCATTCTTCAAAACAGATTGTGGAAGGTGCGAAATAAACCACCTTGCAAGGAGAGGAGTACAGCACATGAGAACACCCCTCTTTCTCATTGTTCATGTGTAAAATGAGTGGAGGATGTCCCCAAGTAATGTTGGTATTGGATTCCTGGATAAGAAAATCTTGACGGCGTTGACATCTATAAGCTGGTCAGGATTTGGGAACAAGACCAACCCATAAATGAGGAGTGCCACAATTTCTTCAAAGGCTTGTAGATCCAATGAATTCCAACACTCTTGTGCCTTCTCAAACAAGAATTTTGCCAAGAAGCCTTTGACACCACTTCTAGTTTCCCAATGCCCCTTGATGTCAGATGGTTGCAAGTGTAGTGCTTGAGCAACATCTTCAGGCTTTGGTTCTTTTTCCGTACCGTTGTAGGGTAGTTGATTAAGAATAGGAATTCTCAAGAGTTGAGAAAATTCCTCCAAAGTGGGCACCAATTGGTAGCCGGGGAATGTGAAACAGTGGTGAAGGGGGTCAAAGAACTGGAACAACACCTTTACCATGTCCTCTTCAATGTTGGTGTTGACTAGGCTGAGCAGTCTACCATGTCTTTCACTGAAGGGAGAGCTTTCCATAATTCTGGATGTGAGCTCTTTGAGTTGAGGAGGGATTCTCACAAGGTTGACTTGGATAGTTTTCCTGCGAAGAATTTCCATGACCTACAAAACAAGAACAAAGATGAAGATCTAAACCCTTGAAATGGTTAGTGGGTGCATATGATGCTTTATGATGTTTATGATGCATGCACAAACATATGTACAAGCAAATCACACAAAACCCTAGTTTCAGGCTTGCATGGGGTTTCATAGGTAAGTACCCTCTTGAGTGTAGTTGTCTTAAAAACCTGTCCTATAAATAGTAACCGGGTTCTAAGGAGCTCAATATCATTGGATTGTTTTCCATGTTCATTGTTTTGGTTTAGCCACTTAACTAGCGACCAAAATATTCCAAGAAAACAACCCTTAATGAGTGTAGTATCGAGTATCTACCAACTTCGGACTGCACCAAAGCCGGTCATCTCACTACCCCTAATGAAAGGCCAAGATGGTCAAGTAAGGTTCTAGGTCATTAGTGCTTAGTGACATCACTCAGCGGCCCCGTACTCTCCTTGATTGAACTCAAGGGTTACCGGTACTCACAAATATGTCGCACTAATATAGCTATTGCTTCAACCGTGTCGGTATACCCTGCACAGTTTCCATAATGTATTGCTATCTATGAATGTTTCCCCAAATCCGGGTGTAGGATTTCAAGCCCAAACAAGAGAACCAAGATATAAAGCAATCAAACAAATAATTAGTCATGCAAGAGGGTGATCTAAGCCCTAAGGTTACTCCACTATTTCATTATTCCCCAGTAGAGTCGCCAATTCTGTGATACGGTGGGAGAACTGACTTGGGTTTTGCATTTGTTTTCGCAAATGTTTCGGTTGAGCAAGAGTCGCCACCGACTTTTTATTTTATCCTAAGGAAAGGTTAAAAAGCACAGCAAAAACCTTTGAGATGTTTTCTTGGGTTCGGGGAGTAGATTATAGAAAGGGAAGGTATTAGCACCCTTTCTATCCATGGTTATCCATGGGCTCTTAGTTACTTGCTTAGATCACTTGCCTTTGATTTTCAATTGTTTGAAATGGTGCTTTGTGTGTGTGTGGGTTTGAAAATGTTTTGAAAAGAGGCCAATGTGGTGGCAACCTTTGTAATGATCCATGTTTGAATGTATACAAAGGTGTACTTATCTTTTGAAAAGTTTTCAATGTTTTTGAAAGTGGTTTTGAAAGTGTGTTGTGATGTGTGTTTTGAAAAATGGCAAGGATTGTTTTGCAAGTTTATCAAGTAACTAAGAGTTTTGTCTACCCCTAAATTTACTCAAAGGTTTTTTTCTATGTTTTAACCCTTTTAACAATTTTGTTCCACCATTGTATTTGGTGGACAATCTTGTGTTAGGATGTTAACGGGACGGGCGCGGATCATCGTTTAGACCATGATTGCAATGGTGCCAAGTGTCTTTGGGCAATTTTTCCTTTAAGGGACTTGATCATTTTTAGGCAACTTTCGAAAGCGTCATCGAGGGACTATGATCATTTGAATTGTTTTTGTTTTGCCAAAGACACTCAACATGCAACATGGCCCATTATTGAAGGCAACAAGTGGAGTAACCCTAGGGGTGCAAGTGTGATTGGTGTTATCCATTTTCATGCTTTTTTGTCTTTGAATTAGGTCAAGCTATTTTTTTGGTTGATTTTTGCATACAAAACCCTAAGTCTATCATGGCATATTTAGAAAGCTTTAAAATGCGAAAAATAAAATCATAAATTATTACAACACAATTATGGGATGGGGGTACAAATGTTCAAATGGGGATATTTAGCAAGAAATTTAAATCTAAGTTATTACAATCCAAATTGAATATACAAGTATTAATTGTACAATAATTAAATAAAATACAATAAATATGTAAGATGCAAAAAATAATTTTTATATGTATGTAAAAGTATTTTTCATGTGACAAATAAATAAAAATAAAAAAAGATCAATTTTTGGATATTTTGTGTTTTTAGGGCAAAACCCTAATTTGCTAAATAAAAGGTATTTATTATTTAATATGTACAATATTTATTAATTATATACAAAAATAAATAAAAAGGAAGTAAATTGTAAAAAAAAGTGATTTTTGAGGTCAAATATTAATAAAAGAAAAAAAGTATTATTTTTATGTTTTTATCCTAAATATTCTAATAATTATATAAGTATTCATATTATATATTAAATATATTAAATAGATACAAAAATAAAATATTTATTATTTACAAAAAAAAGTATATTTTTTAGAAAATGTTTTTTAAAGATAAAATAAAATAAAATCAGAAAATAAAAATGTATTTGTATTATTTTTTAATATTTGAATAAAAAGTAAATATGTATTTATTTACATATGAAACTAAATGAAACAAAATAAATACCAAATAAAATGCAAAAAATGTGAGAAAAATAATTTTAGTGTTTTTTCATGCTTGGATACAAATATAAAATCAGAATCAAAAAGGAAAAATCAAAAATGACAAATATTTCATACAATGGCCCAGGGGGGTGTATGTGAAATAAAGTGGTGCAAACAGAAAAAACAAAACAAGCCCAGCCCAAAGAACTTTGTCTTCAACCTCTAGACAGATTCAAAGAAAACGCGCGCCCTTCCTCCATCTCTGCAATCTCTTGATCCTTTGACTTTCAACAAAAACTCACAACATAAACATTTTAGAGCATCATGTCACATACATATAAAAAACTTGATCTAACTCTCAGAAATGAGAGAGAATTTCTTCTCCCCCAATTTCTGACCTAAGTTTTTTCCAATGTTCAGGTTCAAAATACTCTTAGCACACACAACATAAATGAAAAGTAACTATATGGGTGGCTTCAGGGCTATGATTAGAACATACTTTCTTCACAAACTTAAGCCTAACTATGCCTAGATAGAGAGATAGAAGTTCAAAGTTTTACCTGTTCAGCTTGAATCATGTACAACAATGGAGGCACTTTCAAGGCAATGTGAGGATTTGTACAGCTTGCTTGAAGTTCAGGGATGCTTCTTCAATGCTTTGTGTGCTTTGAATCTTGTTGTATCAAGCTACAGAAGTCAACCTGCAAGAGAGAAAAGTGAAAATGGCAAACTTGGTTAGAGGTGTTACAGTCTGTTTCCAAGGCTTGGGATAGTTTGTATGGATGGTAGGGAATGTGTATGAACTGGTTTGGATGAAAACGCACGAAGGAAATGAACTGTGGAGGTCAATCTGCAACAGGGACTCTGTTTTGCAGAAAAAAGATGCTTTGATGGATGAGGAGGTATTGACGGTTAAGGGCTCGTGTTTTAGGTCTGTTAGGGAGTATGGAATGTGTGGAGAAAGTTTGCTTCAGCTTGTCTTGACAAGAATGTGAGTTATGTTTCAAAATGCCAAGTTTTCTTCCTTCTTAAGTCAAAAATGCCAAGTTAGGTTGTAGGCTACCACAGGCCCCTCAAGCATGCTGCAAATGTTAGTCTTGATCAGTGGGATATGTTCATGAACTTGTGCCTCAGATATTTGCTTTGTACTTCTTAGATTTGTGTTTGACATAAAGCAACTCTTTACAAGAATGGATAACTTGCTTTTACTATATATGGATTAATTTGGCATGTAATGGTTAAACACACAAGATAAGGCTTGAACACAAAGGATTGGAATTAAATTATTGAGTGTGGATGAGATAAAAGGCCTGTAATCTAGTTGTGCAAGCTGAGTTTAAAAATGCCTAAGTTATGAACATGAAAATGGCCATGAACAAAGTGACTTTTGCCCACATTGACAAAATCGATTCTCCCTAACCCCAAGGCTGTTTGAGAAGTTCTCGGAAAATTTGGAAAGCTTGGAATGTGTACTACAATCCATCTTTGTAATGCAAGTTGAAATTCCAAATGGAATCATGTGAAAAGTGGCCATGAAGTTGGGCAAAAATCCTGCCTAGAATAGGTCAAAAAAATTCTAAGTTGAGAATGTTTTGCACCCTTGTTCCAAAAATCATAACTTGAGCTACAAGCTTCTTTTGAGGAAACTTTGTGATTCAAAGTTGTATATTTTGCAATGTACTATAACTTTCATGTTTTGAGTTTTGTTTGAATCCAAATGTATCTTGATGAAAAAATGGGACAAAGTTAGGAAATTGCATAACTTAGAAAATTTCTAAGTTATGAAATTTCTTCATTTCAAACCCTAATTTGTGATTTTTGGTTTCTTGATGAACAAGTTTCATAATTTGACATGTCTTGATGAAAAATGAATCTTGGCACTTGATTTTGACCAAAAAGTCAAAGTTTGACTTTTCAGTATATAGTCAATTTTGGCTCAGCTGACTGGAAAATTCATCTGTCAATCTTGTGCAATTGGGATCTTTTGAAATTTTTGAACATGTCAAGACCATGTCATTGAGTCCTTGAGTCCATATGTGAGCTTGAATTGCCATTGGTTAGGTCAAACAGTCAAAAATTGCCTTTGTGTAGTCAAAACCCTAAAAATGACCATTTTGCCCTTTTGGTGATCTGATCAAATTTCTTGTGGAATTGTGATCCAAACTTGATCAAATGGTCCATATGAGTTCATAATGTTGATGTGGGTCAAAAATCATGAGGTTTGACTATCAATTGACCACAGTTGACTTTTTCCCCAATACAGCTGATTTCTAGGTCAGCTGTCCAATTGACTGGGCAAAGATTGGAATCAAGGCTTGAAACTTGGTATGGATAAACTTGTGAGTCCAACATGAAGCATGAAAGTCATTTTGGGCCTTTTAGGTCATAACATCTTTGTGCAAACTCAAACCCTAATTTGGGTCAACAGTGCAAGGAGGAGTCTTGAGCAGAGCAAACCCTAACTTGATCTTGAGCTTCAAGGGTCTTGTGATGAGAAAACATTGATGAAATGGGAGGGCAAATTTTGGGGTACAACAGCTGCTCATAAATATTTACATAAAGAAACAAAAGACAATTACTCATAATTCCATAAACAGGGGCATAAATAAGAAATGTCAAACCCGACAGTTACTCTGTCCAGCAGGTACCATGACAGAGACAGCTTTGGAGCACATTCATCAATACCTGCGACCTTGTAACATCTGTATTCCCTAGAGTAAAGGTAATCAAAGAATTGATGTCAGTTCTCTCAAAACGGGAAGTAATCTCCCTAGCCAGGGTCGTCCACAAACCTGACATCTATATCCCCCGACCGAATTGCATGATCGCGAGTGGATCATCATAAACTATTATCTCCCCAAGCAGAGTTTGTTTCTCTAGATACAAAGGCTCAATCCCCAACAGAGCTTAACAGAGTCAGTCCCCCGCAGAGCTATTCTCGAACAAAGTCTCTCCCTGGAAGAATATTCACAAACAACAAAGAGTAAATCTCCAGCACAGTCGTTTCTGTTCACCGTCTCCAACGGAAGTAGAAGAACAACGGTTCTCTACAACAGTCAAAAATGCTATATTCTCCAGCAGTAGTCAGGGATTTATTTTCCCAGACTCGGATATGTCACAACTAACACCTCATGCTCATACATCATGACATGCACATACATATCACATACGGCATAATCTCATTTACTTTGAGAACATGAACATTATCTCACAACGCATTTCATGCATCACATATAATTAACCCTGTTATCTTTTCAGGAAAGACAGTTATCACCAACAATTCCAACAGTTATACATGTCATATCTGCAAACAGCTAATGAAAAATCAGTTCCCGAAACTAAACGGGTCAACTAATCTACATGATCAATCGAGGTAACCCTACGATCCAGATTCCTTCTTATAAGCCCTACTATCCAGGCTTTCATTTTGAGGTAACCCAACTATCCAGGTTCCTTCTCATAGCCCTACTATATAGGCTTTCATTTTGAGGTATTCCTACTATCCAGGTTCCTTCTCATAGCCCTACTATCCAGGCTTTCATTTCGAGGTAACCCTACTATCCAGGTTCCTTCTTATAGCCCTACTAACCAGGATTTCATTTCGAGGTAACCCTACTATCCAGGTTCCTTCTCATAGCCCTACTATCCAGGCTTTCATTTTGAGGTAACCCTACTATCCAGGTTCCTTCTCATAGCCCTACTATCCAGGCTTTCATTTCGAGGTCACCTTACTATCTAGGTTCCTTATCATAGCCCTACTATCCAGGCTTTCATTTCGAGGTAACCCTACTATCCAGGTTCCTTCCCATAAGCCCTATTATCCAGGCTTTCATTTCAAAGTAACCCTACTATCCAGGTTCCTTCCCATAAGCCCTACTATCCAGGCTTTCATTTCGAGGTAACCCTACTATCTAGGTTCCTTCTCATAAGCCCTACTATACAGGCTTTCATCTCGAAGTAACCCTACTATCCAGGTTCCTTCTCCCTTATCCCCAAATAATAGTTTACAACACTGTAAGGCCCAGACCTGACCAGATACGGTCGATTTCACATTTCCCCAGTAAGTCGCTGTACATCATGGACCCTGACCAGGGTATAAATCAACATTCCTCGGCAAAGTCCTCCTCAATAGCAGGTACAGGGATTCTCACCAAGGAATCTCTTATGCAACCGATCTTTTCGGGATGGCATCTTTAAGCCCATCTCCGACGATTCTCCGTCGCATTCCAAATGGCATCTGTAAGCCCATTCCCGATATCACCAATCAGCATTACTTCATGCGAGTGCAAATTTCTGGGCACTCTAGTGTTCAATCATCTTCCACCTTCAGATCACGAAAGGCAGACCGACCAATCTACATCCCCAGGCTTAAGAAGATTGAACAGGGGCAGTTGTTGTACCCCAAAATTTTCCCTCTCATTTCTCAAAGAATCATCCTGGACTCTCAGGTTTTCTTCTATCAAGTTCCAAGTCTTGAATTACCACTTTTCAAGAAAATCATACACAAGGGCAAAATGGTCAAAAGCACACTGAACAGTCAAACTTTGACTTTCAGATCAAATCAAGTTTCAACAATTTTATTTCATCAAGACATGAAATTGGTTCATCAAAAAAATTAGAAGTCAGAAATTACTTTGAAAAAATCAAATTTCTAAACATTTAGAAAATTTTCTAAGTGTTAAGAGAATATGATACTTCAGAACTTCTGAGCCATCCTCTACGCAAGTGCAGTCAGAAGTTGCAAACAAGGTTCAGAACATAGTTCTTCAATCAGAACATGACTCTTCAGCATATGGAGGTTACGTTTCTGATCTTCTGCGATCAGAACATCACCAAATCCCAAAACCTCGTTTAAGCAGCCTGCTGCCCTGCTATATCACAGTCCTGCAATCAACTGTTGATCCAGTCCACGCCTGCACTTTCTCAAACCCCATATTTGCATCAAATTAGCATACGAAAATTGTGATTAAAAATTAATGAAATAGTATACCAAAAAGGTTTGAATCCCATTTGTTCCCCCCCCCCCCCCCCAAACTACAGCAAACCCATCTATAAATAATTTGCTCCATCACACGTTCAAAGGGATGGCTTTTAGAGAGAGAAAATTATCAAAAGAGAGAAAAGAAAACCGTGAAACCTTCGTAAAAATCCAGAATTCCCAAACAGAAAATCAAACCTTTGTTCTTCCCTTTGAATCAAAGAACTTGGCATTTTCTCTTCTGTTGCTCTTGCTGACTCCAGAACATTTGAAGGCAGCAGTTCAAGTCCCAAGCACATGCTCCAGATTCAAGGTAAGTCTTTCTGACTTTGTATCTTCTCATTCAGAACATCATTAAATATGTAAATATCATAGTGTTGATGTTGTCCATATCATTGCATAAGAAAAAAACTGTGGATCAGAACTTCTTGATTAAGGCTAGGCTCAGAACTAGGATTAGGACTTATATAAACTGATGTGCTTTTATCCTCCTGATTTGCTGTTAAGGACTGAATAAATTGCTGATGTGCTGATTAATATAATGAAAAACTTGAAATGTAACACATAACTTCTATTTTTCATTCACCATTTTAACACACAGAATTTCTAGGATTTTCTCACTGTTTAAGCACGCAGAACTTCTGAGTTTTCTTTACTGTATTAACACACAGAAATTCTAGGCTTTCTTACTGTTTTAACACTCAGAACTTCTGATGCTCACTCACTGTTTTAGCACAGCACAAAACTTCTGAGTTCTCCCTACATGTTAAACACACAAAACTTCTAGGCTTTCTTACTATTTTAACACACAGAACTTATGATGCTCACTCACTGTTTTAGCACATCACAAAACTTTTGAGTTCTCCCTACATGTTAAACACACAGAACTTCTAGGCTTTCTTACTGTTAAGCACACTGAAACTCTGATGCTTCCACTTGTTGTTTTAACACTCAGAATTTTTGATTTTTCACACGCTGACAACACATTGAATTTCTGATGTTCACTCACTATTTTAGCACAGTACAGAACTTCTGACTTTTGGCTCACTGCCTGAATACCACCCAGAACCTCTATTTCCTTTCCCTCTGACGTTTCTTGTAGGGCCTTAGAGTGTATCAATCCATAACCTCTGATTCCACTGACGTTCCTTTCTGAGTCACCACGCGCCTGGCTTCAGAACTTCTGATCCTTGTTGTTTTGCTTGCAGCACCACGCTGTTTCTATCTTTCATTTATTTTCCTTTTTATCATTTTCAATATTAATCTTCTTTTTTATTAATATAAAAAATATATAAAAATATTTTATTTTATTTTATTAATTAATTTATTTCTTTTTCTTAATTCATTAAGACAAAAAACCATTTTCTAAACAAGTCCTTTTTCTCTCTTGCATTGTACATTTCAATATGGTTGTAATAGTTAAAGAGGATTTAAATTCTTGCAACCCCCCATTTGTAAATATGTACCCCCATCCCTAAAATATTGTAATAGCGTAGGATTTTTATATTTCCTCAATTTAATGCTTTTCCAAATATAAAATGCTAGTACTTAGGATATGTATGGCAAGATATGAAATCAACAAATAGATAACCTTAATCAAGACTAAAATGCATGCAATCAAACACACTTGCACACTAGCATCCTTAGGGTAATCCCACCTTGTTGCATATCGTAAAAATAGTTATGTCCCTCGAACATGGGCGTTTTAGTAAAAGACCCTCGATAAAAGATCGTAGTCCCTCGATGACCCTCAATGTTGCCTTTGATAAACGATCTAGTCCCTAACACGACATTGCTAAAATATTCCATAGGTTACCCTGTATGACTACACAAACGTCCCACACTCGTCCCTTCACATCCAACGATGGGGCTTCTTACCAAATCAATGGTAAGATAGCAACATCTAAAGGAAGAGGAAAAGAACATCTAAGACCTTTTGAGTAGGTAGATTCGCTCCTAGTTGCTCGCTTGCTTACAACAAAAACATTTTATACACCAACACATCTCTTTGAACTATTTTCAAAACCAATACTTTGTACGCATTCTTATAGAGACGAGAATCATTACAAAGACATTTTCAAAATATTTTGAAACCCGCACCACAAGCACACTTCCAAACAAAGCAAGTGATCTAGCAAGTAACTAAGAGCCCATGGAAAACCATGGATGAAAAGGGTGTTAATACCTTCCCTTTTCATAATCTACCCCCCGAACTCAAGAAAACATCTCTAATGGTCTTTCCTGTGTTTTTCAGTCTTTCCTTGTTGGATAAAAGAAAAGTCGGTGGCGACTCTTGCTATCCGCAAAATTTGCGATCAAATGCAAAAAACAAAAAGTCAGTTCTTCCACCGTATCACAGTGTGCTTTTGTATTTTTCTTGATAATTGCTTACAGATCCAACACATATCCTAGACAAACATCCACCATGCGACTCCAGATCCAGCCATTGGATCTTCCCAAGATCAAATCCAGCGCCCAAACAACCAATCCCCATGGTGAACCCTCCAAAGGTGGTCTTCACTGGATCACGCGCCAGGCAGATGGGCCAGCTATTTTGGGCCTAACAAATTCAATTCTGCACCCACAGAATTACTTCCAGCATCAGGCCCATTTCAATTTTTGTTTTAATTTCTTTGTTTAATTATTGGTTTTAATTATTTTACAAATAAATCATTTTTTTAATTAAATCAAAAAACCACAAAAATCACATAAAAACATTAGAATTAGGTTTTTTTTAAATATATAATTTCATTAATTAATTAGGATAATTTAAATTCCTTTTTCATAATTAAAATTAATTAGAAATTAGGGTAATTTGTAAAATTAATTACTTTTCTCAAAAATCCAAAAAAAAATTTATTTATTCACTAATTATTGTATCTGTTTCGAGTTTTATTTATCCTCGCGCGCATTTATTTATTTATTTATTTCCAATTATTGTATTTGTTTTGAGTTTGTAATAGTTTTAACTTAGGTTTATTATTATTTGCATTTACTGTTTTCCCAAAGTTTTTGGTTATGTAATCCCCTCCCCAAAGTCTTGTAATAGCTAGGTTTAAACTTCTCGCACTTTTACTTTCCGTCATTATAAACTGTTAGATGATTGATAATATGATTGTATGCGAAAGATAAATCAATAATTTAAAACAGTAGAAAACCCTAACTGTGCAAAGATAATTGACTAAAAAACAAACACTTGCACATGTTCACCCCTAGGGTATTCCCCACTTCGGTTGCCTTCGGAAAACATTCACTATTCTCGAAATGTGAGAATTTTTAGTGGTTGTCCTCTAATTCGAAAGATCATTAGTCTCTCGATGACCCTTTCGATGTTGCCTCGGTAAAAAAGTGATCTTAGAGTTTTAGGACAATTACTAAAAGATCTTGCCCTGTTTCCTTAAGTGACTGTAATCGTCCCTTTCGATTGTCCCTTAAACTCCAAAGATGGAGCTACCTACTCCTTAATAGTAGGATAGCGTTGTCTAAAGGAAATAAGAAAACAAACAGTCTTTTTCGAGTAGGTAGAAACTCTTAAGTACTTGCTCAAAACAACAATCTTTCACACCCTAGACTTTCAAACAAACTTTCTCAAACTAAAGTTTTCAAAAAAACACTTTATCACACTCTTGAGGACTGATACAAGAGTTACCATAAAGTGAAATTCTGCACTAAGGAAATTTCAAAACATTTTCAAACACACGAACACACAAAAGCAATCTAATAATGAGCAAGTACCTAAGAGCCCATGGAAAACAACGGATAGAAAGGGTGCTAACACCTTCCCTTTCTATAATTTACCCCCCGTACTCAGAAACATCTCGAAAAATGTTTTTTCTGTTCTTTTTCCCATTTCCTTTATTGGATAAAATAAAAGAAAATGGCGACTCTTACTTACCACGACATTTGCGAATAAAAAACGCAAAACCAGTAGTAACAAAAAACAGTCAGTTCTGCCACCGTATCACAGTAATCAACTCCATCCTCAACATGTGTTGCAATACTTGAGCCGAGGACATGTTGATTTTGGTGAATTTCCTTTTGGGCGTGTTCTGTTTATACTGATTGCCTTGTCGTTGCTGTTGCACTGGTACTAGATTATAGGTCCGCACTGCCCCTACAGATTGGTTAAGATCACTCTTATTACGATCCTTCTGGTCGTATACAGTACTAGACTCCTTTTTTCCGTTGTATGATCTCTTTTGAGTAATTGAAGATGAAGTCCCCTGAATTTCACTGCTCCTGAGTTTATTTTCAACATGTTCCCGCATGAACATGTCACCCAATTCCATGTCTGCCAAGAGAGATTGATCATTGACTAGGCCCCAAATTTATGCAATTTTCCCCAGACAGTCGTATCTGTCCTGATGAAGCTTGCTGATGAGAATCCTCAACTCTTCTTTTCCTCGATCTAAATTTTGGATAAGAGCCATCTGATTATTCATCTGGATTCTCATCCTTTCCATCTCATCTTATAGTTGTTCCAACTGGTCATCCTTGTTGTTGTCGGGATTTTTCTTGGTCAAGTTCCCAGCGAGGAGTGCTTTCAATTCTTCTTGCCCCTCTGATAGATTCAGGAACATTTCCTTGAATTGAGCATCTTGAGTTTGGAGATATTTATTGTTCTGTTCGAGAGCCATTTTCCTTGCCTTTAATAAACAGCGAGAAAATGAGAAACCTGTCTTGAGAATATATGTTATGTAATGACATGCATGCAATGTTTTCAAGGATCTCACGGGGTAAACACAAGAAGATGTTAGCAACTGAATCTAACTGCAGCTTCGATTCACCGCCCGTTTATGTTTCATCTGCACCAACAACATGGCGGAGTATGAAGCATGCATCATGGGTCTTCGAGATGCTATTGACTTGAGGATCAAGTTCTTGAATGTATTCGGGGATTCCTCTTTGGTGATAAATCAGATCAAAGGCGAGTGGGATACAAAGCACCCGAATCTCATCCCATACAAAGGGTACGTACTGACATTGCTCCCACACTTTGAGGAGGTAACTTTTGAACATTTCCCATGAGAGGAGAATCAGTTAGCGGACGCGCTGGCTACCATGTCTTCCATGTTCAAAGTCAGGTGGGACAATGAAGCTCCCCAAATCACCATTGAGAGGTTGGATGAACCAACACACTGCTATGAAATCGATATTGAGGAAGTGGCAGACAAACCCTGGTTTCACGAAGTTAAAAGGTATATCGGGGCTCAGGAGTATCCCGAAGGGGCATCTGTCAATGATAAGAAGTTTCTAAGAAGGTTCGCCGCAAAGTTCTTCCTCGGTAATGGGATCCTCTATAAGCGCAACCATGACTCCACACTACTATGGTGTGTAGACAAGAGCGAAGCAGAGAGGATCATAGCAAATCTACATGGAGGCACTTTCGGAACCCATTTTAGTGGACACACCATGGATAAGAAAATCCTACGGGCAGGATACTACTGGTCCATTATGGAAGCCGATTGTTATCAACACTTACGAACTTGTCATAAATGCCAAATCTACGTTGATAAGGTGCATGTGCCTCCAGTCCCCTTAAATGTTTTGACAACTCCGTAGCCCTTTGTAATGTGGGGCATCGACATGATCGGCGAGATCAGACCTACTGCGTCTAACAGACATCGTTTCATTCTGGTAGCCATTGATTACTTCACGAAGTGGGTTGAGGCAGCTTCCTTTGCTATAGTAACAAAGAATGTCGTGGCGCGATTTATCAAGCATAACCTAATCTGTCGATATGGTGTACCAGAGAGAATTATTACCGACAATGGTATAAATATCAACAACATAATGATCACCAAGCTCTGTAAATAGTTCAAGATACAACATCATAACTCTTCTCCCTACCGGCCGAAGATGAATGGCATTGTTGAAGCAGCTAACAAGAACATCAAGAAGATTATACAGAAGATGACAATGACATATAAAGACTGGCATGAGATGTTACCATTCGCTCTCCATGGGTACCGTACCTCAGCACAGACGTCAACAGGGGAAACACCCTACTCTCTGGTATATGGCATGGAGGGAGTCCTATCCATTGAGGTCCAGATACCTTCTCTCAAGATTATGAAGGATGCAGGTTTAAACGAAGACGACTGGGTCCAGACTCTACTTGATTAACTAAATATAATCGATGAAAAGAGACTCACTGCTATATGCCATGATCAGACGTATCAAAAACGAATGATCAACGCTTTTAATAAGAAAGTCAGGCGTCAAGGTTATCAAGTCGTGGATCTAGTAATCAAACGTATCATACTGCCGCAAGGTGATCCTAGGGGCAAATGGACCCCCACGTACGAAGGGCCATTTGTGGTTAAGAACATTTTCTCGGGAGGAGCTATGATTCTAACCAACATGGATGGTAACGACCTTCCTCACCCTGTCAATGAAGACATAGTGAAAAGATACTACGCATAATCAAAGACCTGCTAGGTCGACTGGCCTAGGCAAGAATAAGGGCTTCCCGGCTAACCAAAAGGGTTAGGGCAAAAGTAAGGGATGAAAATGAAATGTTTGTACACCCGGCAAGTCGAAAACCCGAAAGGGAAGCTTGGGCAAAACGGGGTATCCCGGTGGATTGAAAACTCGAAAGGGAGGTCCAGGCAAAGTTAGGGATATAAAGTGTATCACTATGTCTCATCGGATCATCTTGCGACCAGGCTTCGGTATTGACTATCGAGCTCGGACGGCGCCAACCAACCTGATCAACCTTCGGCCAAGAAGCAAAGTGATGAGATGCCTGAAGACATAAAGGCAATAACAGAGTTGGAACCCAATGGGGTTGTTTCACATAGCTGCTTTTTTTATTTTACACAAATTATATAAATTCTATCTTTCGGCGCCGTTCTCTTACTAGGACGTCAGCCTCTTTGTACAAAATTCCTATTATAGGCCAATTTCAAAAATCAATACAAGTCATTTACACAAGAAACTTCAGTTCGTTTTTCTTTTTCTATTTTGTTTTACAAGAAAGTCCATTGATTTATTCTTGATATATGCATTTGAAAATAATTGTTTCTCATAAATATTTGCATAAGAAACAAAAGACAAATACTCGTAATTCCAGAAACAGAGAAAAACAAGAAGTTCTAAACCCTACGGTTACCCTGCCCAGTAGGTACTGGGATAGAGCCAACTTGGGAACTTAACTGTTGTTACGTACACTCCCCATAGAGTAAGAGTATCCAAAGGAATTTGATGTCAGCCTTCCCAAACACGGGTCATAACTTTCCCCATCCAAGATTCATAATCGCAGGCGAGTCAACGATTGTCATCTCCCTGAGCAGGGTCTATTTCTCTGGGTACGAAAACTCAATCTCCAGCAAGAGCTCAACATCTCCACCAACGGAATTTCATCCCCAACTGAGTTTATTTAATCCAGGACAATAGATCTACCAACGGAGTATCCCTTCCTCTAAATTGGTTCCCCGCAGAGTTATTCTCCAACATCTCGTCTCGACAGAATGTTTTATTCTCTAGCAGCAGTCAGGGGTTTATTTTTCCAAACCCGGATGTGTCACAACTAGCATTTCATGAACATACATCATGACATGCGCACACATATCACGTACAACATAATCTCATTTATTTTGAGAACATCATCCCACCCTGCATTTCATGCATCGCATATAACTAACCCT
Source organism: Vicia faba (assembly GCA_948472305.1). Lineage (NCBI taxonomy): Eukaryota > Viridiplantae > Streptophyta > Magnoliopsida > Fabales > Fabaceae > Vicia > Vicia faba. The sequence goes on along the minus strand of CATIWC010000773.1, from coordinate 209,304 downwards.
GATATCTTTTCAGGAAAAGGCGATTAGATTCAATGAATCCAGCAGTTGCACGGATCACATCTACAGACAACTAATGTAAACTCAATTCCCAAAGTATGATATGATTTCAAAGACTTTGGGAGATTCAACTTTGTAAAACAAAATAAAACACACTTTATTAGATTAAACTTGTAAAATGTTTAACAATGCCTTTAAGGTGTTACAAAAGAAATAAAATGAAAAGCAAATCTAAACTAGAAACAATAAAAGACATCAGAAATCCCATGGTCGTTTTCTCTTCGTGCTGACATAATCATTGATTGTCCTTTCATTCTCAAGATGCCTTGTAAGCTTCAAGATCTTCCTCTCCTGATCATGATACTTCTCTCGGTAATTATCCCTTTCTTCCTTTAACTGGATCCAAGATCTCTTCAATTCCCCAAGATCAGTAGGCATGTAGGGATGAAGGATTGTATAAGGAATTCCTTCTTCATTAGTATGCTCTACAATCACCGGCAAAACAGCTTCATAAGGCATCCCCAGCTTTTGAGCACGGGCTCGAACCCACTTGAGGTAAGGTTGCATAGGGAGAGAATTCTTTAGTCCTAGCTCTTAAGGGTCATACCTATTCAACATGCCCCAAGCTCGTATAAATCTGCGGCGATGCCCATCAACGTCCCTCTTGTAGTCAAAGACAATATCTGTAAGAAGCAGCTCATGGGGACCATCTCTCCGAGCGCGTCCAAACTGTCGTAAATCCAAACAAGGACTGTAAGTTATACCCCCTCTAATTCCCAGCAACGGGACATTAGGGTATTCCCCACATCGATCAATGGCAGCTACTCTTTCCATATCCTTAGAACTCTAAAGAATTTCTGTGTGAGCAAGGGACGTGATTCTGTAAGCCCAACCTACACCTTCCTCATTCTTCAATACAGACTTGGGGAGGTGCGAAATAAACCACCTCGCCAACAGCGGCGTGCAACACATGAGGGTCCCCCTTCTTCGCACAGTACGAGTATAGAGAGCATACAGAATGACACCTAGAAGAGTAGGCACTGGATTACGTGATAAGAAGATCTTAACTGCGTTCACATCTATGAAGGAATCTGGATTCGGGAAAAGAACCAAGCCATAGGTGAGGAGAGCCAAGATGTCTTCGAAAGCTTGAAAATCCAAGTTATCCCAGAACTGTTGAGCTGATCCAATAGAAACTTAGCCAAGAAACCTTTAACCCCGCTCCGTGTCTCCCAGTTGGATACTACATCAGCCCTTTTTAGATGTAAGGCTACAACAATGTCCTCAGGTCTAGGAACCTCCTCCAAACATGTGAAGGGTGTCTGCTCGAGGATAGATATGCCTAATAAATCATAAAACTCCTCCAAAGTAGGGACTAGCTGATAATCTGGGAAGGTGAAACAGTGATGCAACGGATCAAAGAACTGGAACAACATGCTCATCATTTGCTCATCCAACTTTGAAGTTACCAGGCTAAGGAGATGACCATGTCTTCTAACAAATGAGGAAGTATCAGGAACTTTTGAAACTAACTCTCTGAGCTGAACAGGTATCTGCACGAAGTTAACTCGAATGGTATTTCTGAGTACTGAAGCCATAATCTGCAAAATAGAACAAAGTTAAATCCCCTCGGTCTTTGAAATGGTTAGTACAATGAAGTATGCATGCTATGTCATGATGCATGATGTCATGATAAAACATACAACAGGTATAGCAGGTAACAAACATGGTAAAGGCAAACAAGCCACACAAGAGCCCTTAAGTTTCAGGCTTGCATGGAGTCTAGGTACTACCCTCTTGAAGTTCAGTTGGTTTCACCCTGTCCTAATAATAGTAACTGGGTTCTAGAGGTTCTCAATATCACTGACCATCCTCCATCGGTCATGGTTTCAGCTCACGCAATCTTTTCCTGGGCCAGAACTATCTCGAGAGTATGGTCTCAATGAGTGTAGCATCGAGTATCAACCAGTTCCCAGCTCTACACCGAGACTGGCTATCTCACTACTTCCTATGGCCAAGTTGGTCAATTATATGTTCTAAGGTCAGTTGATGCTTAACGACCCATATAGCAGCCCCGTATTCTCCTTGTTCCTCCACAAGGGATATCGATACCAACTAATGTGCCACATCAACGTAGCTACTGCATCAACCGTATCGGTCTACGCTGTACAGTTCCCTCACAGTTTATTGCTACTTACCTAAAAGGTGTTCCCCAGATCCGAGTTAGGATCTATAGTAACTCCAATACAAAGCCCAAAAAAATAAAGCAATCAAATCAAACAATAGAAGCAATATGATGAACTAATCCTAAGGTATACCCCACTTATTAATATCCCCAGCAGAGTCGCCAGTTCTGTGACACGGTGGCCAGAACCGGGACTGTTTTGAGATGCTGGTTTGCATTTTGCGTTTGTGTTCACAAAATGTCGCGGTAAGCAAGAGTCACCACCGACTTTTATTTTATCCAACTGGAAAGGAAAAAAGCACAGAAAAATTCATTTTTCGAGATTTTGAGTACGGGGGGTAGATTATAGAAAGGGAAGGTATTAGCACCCTTTCTATCTGTGGTTTTCCACGGGCTCTTAGGTACTTGCTCATCATTTTCAAAATTGCATCCGTGTGTTTGTGTGATTTGAAAATTTTTTGTTTTAACTTCGATTTAACCCTTGCTTCTGTCTTCAAGAGTGTTACGAAGTGTTTTTGAAAACTTTATTTGAAAAGGAGTGTAAGTGTGAAAAAGTTTGTTTGGATTGAGCAAGTACTTAAGAACTAATCTTCCTACTCGAAAAAAAGAATTGTTCTATGTTTATTTCCTTTAGACAGTGCTATCCCACTATTAGTGAGTAGGTAGCACCGTCCTTGGAGTTTTGAGGGTCAATTCGAAAGGGACGTACGGTCACTAAAGCAATGTTAGGATGTCTTAGTAGTAACCCTAAGGTCTTAGATCAATTATTCGAGACAACAATATCTGAGGCAACCATTCCGAGGCAACTTTTGCGAATGGGACTTTGATCTTTGTTTAGACAAGAGAGCGACCACTAAAGCATCCTATACTTAATGACCGTTTATCGAAGGCAGCCGAAGTGAGAGTATACCTTAGGAGTGGGCATGTGCGAGTGATTCAATTTCAAATTATCATCTTTGCACATTTAGGGTTTGCTAACCGTTTTAAAGTTAATCATACATTCTTGTCATGCATCCATATTATTCATACATCTAACAGTTGATATTTGCGGAATTTAAAATGCGGAAAATAAGCTACGCTATTACAAGGCTTTGGGTATTTACATAGCCAAAAACAAACCCGTAAAAAAACGATAAATGAAAAAGAGAAAAATCATAATTAATCTATTACAACTAGTGAGCAATTACATCAATATGGTAAAAATAAAATAATAACAGCGCGCGCGATGAAATTAAGAACGATAAGAAATTAGGGTTTTGGCCCCGTCTAACCTAATTAAAGAAAAAACTATTTTTGTTGTTTTCAATTATTTTTAAGAAAGAGAATTAGGTTTTTTAAATTAAATACAAAATTAATTAGTTAATTAAATTAACTAAATAAAATAATTAAATTTAACCTATTTTTTTGTTTTTGTTATTTTTAGGAAAAAAAGAAAGTAGAAATTAAATCATTAAAACCCTAATTGTTCTAATTAATTTTAACTTATTTACAAAAAGAAATTAAAGTTACCTAAAATTAAATAATCTAATTCAATTAATTTTTTATAAAAAATAAACCTAAATCCAATTGGATGAAAATATTATTTTGTGATTTTTTGATAAAAAGAATTATTAATTTGTGAGTAAAATATAAATAAATAAATTAATAAAGAAAAATGTAAAAGAAAAGTAAAAGAGAAATTGGGCCTGAAAAGTGATTTTGGGAGTGCTGATAGCAAATCTTTGGCCCAAAAGGGATTGACCCACGTTGACCTGGATCCCATGCATTGCATTGACCATGGCCTATGATGCTCCTTCAGTGGTGGCCTTCAGTGATGGCCTCCTGGACACTTGGCAGATTGGATGATGAGGTCACATGGTGGTCTCTTGGCTTTGTACGCGTGCCTGAACATTGAAGAAAAAATAACATGAAAGAATAAGGGGACTTGGGATTTGAACCCAGGCCATGATGCCTTTTACCCTTACCTTGTAACCAACTGCGCTGGAAGCTTGCTTTGTACATAAAATAAAAATAATAAATAATATGCAATAAAAGGGAGTTAGTGGAGACAATAAAAAAATGCGCCAGAATTTTGAATGGACCAACAGGATGATGCCACGCTGGTCATCCCTGTCCTCGCTCCATTGCTAAAAGTGAAACACTTTTACCTACAGACAACATCCGTAGCTATAACCTTGGCTCGTTCCAAAATCTTCTCTGGATATGATAAATGACGTCTAATTCCATGAACCAACTCGTCTGGACCTGCTGAGTATTATGATGCCCTCTTTATGGGCTAATTTTACCTGCACACAAAAACCCTAAAATGAAGTAACAAAACCTAGCAATGGTGAATCTTGATACAGTCCATAAAAATGCAATTAAATGTTACAGATAGTTTGCAAATGCTTCAAGGAGTAAGAATCTATAACTATTTCATGCTATAAGTGTCAGAATGATGCAATTCGAATTCAAGAAAAAGCCATTGTCGTGGCTGACATACAGCGAGTTATAGTGTTGGAAACTCCTTGTTCTTGATTGGTTTCGCTTGCTTGTGATCCCAGGAAGCGATTGGGATGGCTAGAGGGTCTTGAGAATGCCTGGAAGTGCAAAATCGAATCAACACTTTTCTTTGATTTTTTCAAGTTTGTTCTGACTTTGTGCGCCTCTTTAACCTCTTGATTTATGTCTGCAATTGTTCAATATATATCAATGATTAAATTAGGGTTGCAAACATGATCTCAATCTTCCTCCATTATAGCTTTTGATTTGGATTTGATTCACTTGAAGATACTTCCAAAAATAGGCCAAACTCAATCTTTTTGTGCACACCAAGGCTTTGCACGAATTCAATCTTTTGCCAACTGGATATAAGACCTGAAACATGCATAATATCTTGAGGTTTCAATGTTTTAGATTTTTTTCATGATTTGTTTTGATTAAAATTGATTTAATTCAAATAAAAATCAAAGTAAATAATAAATACAAGATAAAGACAAGTGGAAAGAGCTAGGGCTTGTGGACCATGCTATCAACTCAAGACAAGTGCAAAAAGTTAGGCACATTTAGCAAAATTTGCAATTTTAGGTATAGTTGACCTTTGCCAATTTTGCAAAAAGGGTCAACTTCACCAATGCATAACTTCCTCAATTTTGACTCTTTGAAGGTGTTCTTGGACTTTTTAGAAATCTTGAGATGTCCTATAAGCAACGGTTTTTGTCTCATCTCAATTTGGTATTCCATGTTCATGTATGAAGTTTTTACAAAAAAGGTGTTTTTGTTGACTTTTCAAAATGACCTATAATGTCCAAATTCATAACTTCTTGTGAGTGCATATTTTGAACTTTGGAGATGAAGATGAATTGTAGGAAATTGCATCCTATTAAAAATGAGCTTTGGATGGATCATTTATCATAAAGTATGAGAAAGTTATGCTTGGTCAAAGTTGAGTTGACTTTTCCTAAAAAACCCTAATTTAGCAACTTTTGGTTCTTGATGAATTATGAGCAATCCTTGATGAATCATGATCAACCCTTGATAAAATGATGAATGGTACTTCAAAATGAGGATGTTGACCAAAAATCTTGAAGTTTGACTGTATGTGGGCCACAGTTGACTTTTTCCCTAGCACAGTCGATTTTCAGGCCTTTGAGCAATTGACTGAGCAAACTTCCTCTACAAGGCTTGAAACTTGACATGGATGATCTTGAGAACATATTAGGACAAAGGTGAGAATTTGGTATCCCTTGGACTCAAGTATCTTGATGCAACATGAAACCCTAATTTGAAGTAGACTGCCTTAGGAGAGAGCTTGTCTGGTCAATCCTTGGACTTCCTTTAGCAACTTGAAGATCTTTCTTGAAATGTTTTGAGAAATATGGGAGGGAAAATTTTGGGGTACAACAGCTTCCCCTGTTCAATCTTCTTAAACCTGAAGATTTAGATTGGCTTGTCTGCCTTTCGTGATCTGAAGGTGGAAGATGATTGAACACTAGAGTGCCCAAAAATTTGCACTCACATGAAGTGGTAATCGTCTTGTGATATCGGGAATGGGCTTATAGATGCCATTTGGAAATGAAGACGGGAAATGGGCTTAAAGATGCCATTCGGAGGAGTGTCGATTGCATAAGAGATTCCTTAGCGAGAGTTTGTATACCTGTTGTTGAGGAAGATTCCGCTGGGGGATGATGTTCTCTGTCTTGAGAGAAGAGTTGAATTTTAGGAGCTTCGGTTGTCCGTTATTCTACTGAGGAATAGTCTCTTGGTCTAAGAGGTGAAAATGAACTATTATCTGGTCGTGATCCAGGCTTCATAGTGATAAGATCTACTACTATCTGGTCGTGTTCAAGGCTTTACAGTGACTTACTGGGGAGATGAGGTTAAACTTGTTATCCGGTTGTAATCCAGGCTTCGCAATTTCTCAATTCTTATCTGGTCATAATCCAGGCTTCGGAAGGAATTCAATTGTTATCCGGTCGCATCTGGGCTTAAACTTGAATTTAGGGCATACTAATATCCGGTCGAATCTGGGCTTCTTAGTAATTGTTCGGGTAGACTGCTATTCGGTCGAAATCCAAGCTTCGTAATGTCTTGTACTGTTATCTGGTCGTAATCCAGGCTTCACAATGAATTTAGTTGTTATCCGGTCGTGTCCGGGCTTTAACTTGAATTTAGGGCACGCTAATATCCGGTCGACTCCGGGCTTCTTAGCAATTGTCCAGGTAAAATTTCTATTTGGTCAAAATCCAAGCTTCACAATGTCTTGTACCACTATCTGGTCGTAATCCAGGCTTCACGATGTGTCATACCATTATCTGGTCGAATCCAGACTTCATGGTGTCCTGTACTGTTATCTGGTCGAATCCAGGCTTCACAATACCTCACTTCTTATCTGGTCGAAATCCAGGCTTCAGAAGAAATCAAGTGGTTATCCAGTCGCATCCGGGCTTCCATTTGATTTTAGGCCCACTAATATCCAGTCGATTCTGGGCTTCATAGTAATTGGCCGGGTGAACTGCTATTTGGTCGTAATCCAAGCTTCATAGTGTCCCTCACTGTTATCTGGTCGTTACCCATGCTTCAGTGTCTTTTACTGCTATCTGGTCGTAATCCAGGCTTCGCGATGTCTCATACCATTATCTGGTCGAATCCAGGCTTCATGGTGTTCGGAAAAATCAAGATACTATCCGGTCGAATCCGGGCTTCATAACTTGCATTAAGGATATACCACTATTTGGTCGTAATCCAGGCTTCGTAGTATTCTTGGTTGCTATTTGGTCGTAATCCAGGTTTCACAATGTCTTCTACCATTATCTGGTCGTAATCCAGGCTTCATGGTCTTGTATTGCTATCTGGTCGTAATCCAGGCTTCACAATAACTTACTGAGCTGTTATCCAGTCGTAATCCAGGCTTCACGGCTTGCTGGGCATTAAACTATTATCCAGTTGAATCTGGGCTTCATAGCTTGCTTTTAATAGATACCACTATCTGGTCGTAATCCAGGCTTCGTGGTAGTCTGATACTGTTATCCGATTGTTCTCCGGGCTTCACAATATGTTGTAGAAATCAAGATACTATCCGGTCGGATCCGGGCTTCATAGCTTGAACTTTGTAAGAGTCTGGTTGTATCCTTCCTGAAAGGTAAAGGTTAGTCGTATGTAATGCATGATATGTATCAGGCAATGATGTTCTCAAAATAAATGAGATTGTTTTGTATGATGCGTATGCACATGTCATGATGTGTGGACATGCAATGTTTTTATGATATTCTCTAGTTGGGGAAAATAAATCCCGGACTGCATGCTGGAGAATATAAAGAGTTTCGCTCACTAAGGATAACGACCGAAGATGATTTGAGAATAACTTGGTAGGAGAATAATTCGGCTGGAGAATAAACTGGCGAGAAAATGACTCTGTGGGGAAGAGATACTCTGTTAGGAGATCCGCTGACTTGGAGAAATAACCTCAGCTGGGGATAAATTACTGATGCTGGCGATGATAAACTCTGTCGGGGATAAAATTTCTGTTTTTGGAAGAAATAAACTCCACCGGGGATGGTCTTCCATTGTTGGTGATAGATGAACTCTACTTGGGGAGAATCTTACCGACTCATTCGCGATTGCGAACCTTAGCTGGGGAGAGTTGATAATACTGTATTCTGGTACTTCCTACTCTGCGGGGAGTGTATACATTTTTAGTCATATTCTTCAGCTAGGTTTATCCCTATACCTGGTGAATAGAGTAACTGTAAGGTCTGGACATTTCTTGTTTGTCCTTGTTTCTAAAATTACGAGTAATCGTCTTTTGTTTCGCATGTAAATATTTATGAGCAGCAATTATTGTCAAATGCATATATCAAAAATGAATCATTGGATGTTCTTGTAAAACAAAACAGAAAAGAGAAAAACAATTTGAAATTTCTTTGTGAAAATGAATTGTATTGATTTTGAAGTTGGCCTGTAAATAGGAGTTTTCGTACAAGAGGTTGACGTCCTAGTAAAAGAACTTCGTCGAATGATAGAATTTACACAATTTTTGTAAAAGAAAGAAAACAGCTATGTGAACAATCCCACTGGGTTCCAACTCTGCTATTGCTCCTATGTCTTTGAGCGTCTCATCACTTTGCTACTTGGTTGAAGGTAGATCAGATTGATCGATGCCGTCCGAGCTTGATAGTCGATACCGGAGTCTGGTTGCCAGGTGATCCAATGAGACATAATGTTACGCTTTGATCCTTAATTTTTTTCCTGGACCGCCCTTTCGGGTTTTCGGTCCACCGGGATACCCTTTTTTGCCCAATCCGCCTTTTCAGGTTTTCGACTTTCCGGGTGTACAATTTTTTCATTTTCATCCCTTATTTTTGCCCGAACCCTTTTGGTTCGCCGAGAAGCCCTTATTTTTTCCTGGGCCAGTCAACCTAGCGGGTCCTTGATTAGGCATAGTATTTTTTCACTATGTCTGCATTGATGGGGTGAGTAAGGTCGTCACCATCCATGGTGGTTAGAATCATAGCTCCTCCTAAGAAAATGTTTTTAACCACAAATGTCCCTTTGTACGTAGGGGTCCATTTGCCCCTGGGATCACCTTGCTGCAGAATGATGCATTTGATCACCAGATCCCCAACTTGATACTCTTGTCGTCTGAATTTCTTGTTAAATGCCTTGATCATTCGCTTTTGATACGTCTGACCATGACAAATAGCAGTAAGCCTTTTTTCGTCGATTAAGTTCAGCTGATCAAGTCGGGTCTGAATCCAATCGTCCTCACTCAAACATGCATCCTTCATAATCCGAAGAGAGGGTATCTGGACCTCAATGGGAAAGACTTCCTCCATGCCATACACCAAAGAATAGGGTGTTTCCCCTGTAGAAGTCTGTGCTGAGGTACAGTACCCATGAAGAGCGAATGGTAACATCTCGTGCCAGTATTTGTATGTCACCGTCATTTTCTGCACAATCTTCTTGATGTTCTTATTAGCCGCTTCAACAGCCCCATTCATCTCCGGCCGGTAAGGAGAAGAGTTGTGATGCTGTATCTTAAACTATTTGCAGAGCTCGGTGATCATTGTATTGTTGAGATTTATACCATTGTCCGTAATGATCCTCTCTGGTACACCGTATCGACAGATCAGATTATGCCGAATAAACCGCGCCACGACGTTCTTGGTTACAGTAGCAAAGGAAGCTGCTTCAACCCACTTTGTAAAGTAATCAATAGCCACCAGAATGAAACGATGCCCGTTGGATGCAGTAGGTCTGATCTCACCAATCATATCGATGCCCCACATTGAAAAGGGCCAAGGAGCTGTCAAGATGTTCAGAGGAACTGGAAGTATATGCACCTTATCAGCATAGACTTGGCACTTATGACAGGTCCGAGAATGCTGGTAACAATCGGCTTCCATAGTAGACCAATAATATCCTGCCCGTAGGATTTTCTTTGCCATGCTATGTCCACTGGAATGAGTTCCGAAAGTACCTTTGTGTAACTCTGCCATAATTCTTACTGCCTCGTTCTTATCCACACATCGCGGTAAGGTTGAGTCATGATTACACTTGTAAAGGACACCATTGCTGATGAAGAACTTCGCCGTGAACCTCCTCAAGAACTTCTTATCATTAACAGATGCACCCTCGGGGTACTCTTTAGTCTCAAGATACCTCTTTACCTCGTGAAACCAGAGTTTATCTGTTACTTCTTCAGTCTCAATATCACAGCAATGTGCGGGTTCGTCCAACCTCTCGATGGTAATCTGGGGAGCTTCATTGTCCCATCTAACCTTGAACATAGAAGACATAGTAGCTAGCGCGTCCGCCAACTGATTCTCCTCTCTTGGGAAATTCTCAAAGGTTATCTCCTCGAAGTGTGGGAGCAACGTCAGTACACTCTTTGTAAGGAATAAGATTTGGGTGTTTCGTATCCCACTCACCTTTTATCTGACTGATCACTAGAGAGGAATCTCCGAATACTCTCAAGAACTTAATCCTCAGGTCAATAGCTGCTCGAAGGCTCATGATGCACGCTTCATACTCCGCCATGTTGTTGGTGCAGTTAAAACATAATCGGGCGGTGAACAGAGTATGACAGCCTTCAGGAGATATGATCACGGCGCCAATGTCGTTTCCCAATGCGTTTGAAGCTCCATCAAAATACATAGACCATCGAGATCCCTCCTCAGGTCCTTCATCCGTCCAGGTTTTTCACAGTCAGTCACCAACATGATGTTCTCATCTGGAAACTCGAAATTCATAGACTGGTAATCGTCTACAGCCTGATGCGCCAAATGATCTGCCAACACACTCCCCTTGATTGCCTTTTGGGTCGTGTATTGGATGTCATACTCAGTCAAGATCATCTGCCATCTTGCTATTCTTCCTGGCAAGGCAGGCTTTTCGAAGATATACTTGATTGGGTCCATCTTTGATATCAATAAGGTAGTGTGAGTCAGCATATACTGTCTCAGCCGGCGATCAGCCCATGCCAAAGCGCAGCAAGTTTTCTCGAGCAACGAGTATCGGGTCTCGCAGTCGGTAAACTTTTTGCTAAGGTAGTAAATAGCATGCTCTTTTCGGCCAGACTCGTCATGCTGCCCCAGTACGCACCCCATTGAATTGTCGAGTACTGTCAAGTATAAGATCAAAGGTATCCCTTTAACTGGAGGCATCAGGATAGGGGGCTTTTGGATATATTCTTTGATCCTTTCAAAAGCGGCCTGACATTCATCATTCCATCTTACCACTTGATCTTTCTTCAGCAGCTTGAAAATTGGCTCACAAGTAGCAGTCAGATGTGAAATGAATCGGGCAATGTAGTTCAGATGTCCCAAAAAGCCTATGACTTCCTTTTCCGTTCGGGGAGCTGGCATTTCTTGTATAGCCTTCACCTTTGCAGGATCCACCTGAATACCTTTATCGCTAACGATGAAACCCAGCAGCTTACCAGACCTTACCCCGAAGGTGCACTTGTTCGGGTTTAACCGCAGCTTATATGTCTTCAACCTGTCAAATAGTTTTTGGAGATGGTCGAGATGTTCTTCTTTAGTATGGGACCTTGCAATCATATCATCGACGTAAACCTCAATCTCATGGTGAATCATGTCGTGGAACAAAGCGACCATGGTGCGCTGATATGTTGCCCCAGCATTCTTCAACCCGAAAGGCATGACCTTGTAGCAAAAGGTACCCCAGTGCGTAACGAACGTTGTCTTTTCCATGTCTTCGGGAGCCATCTTAATCTGATTGTAACCAGAAAAACCATCCATAAAGGAGAAGATCTTATGCTGCGCGGTGTTGTCGACCAGAACATCGATATGAGGGAGTGGGAAATCATCCTTAGGACTTGCCCTGTTCAGATCCCTATAGTCCACACACATCTGAACCTTACCATCTTTCTTCGGCACCAGAACCACGTTGGCAACCCACTGCGGGTAAGAAGTAACTGCTAGAAAACCGGCATCAAACTATTTCATGACCTCAGCTTTGATTTTCTCATACATCTCTGGGCGCATTCGGCAAACTTTCTGCTTTACTGGAGGACAGTCTTCTTTGGTAGGCAAGCGGTGTACCACGATATCAGTATCCAACCCAGACATATCTTCATAAGACTAGGCAAAGATCTCAACATAGTCACGCAGCATTTGTATTAACCGTTTCTTGACACTAGACTCCAGATTTGCACCGATCTTGACCTCTTTCTTGTCTTCTTTTGTACCCAGATTTACTGATTCAACTGGCTCTTCATGGGGCTGTATGGCCCTCTCTTCCTGTAACAACAGTCTAGTAAGTTCCCCAGGCACTTCACAATCATCCTCACCTTCGTCCTCGGCTTGGTTGATCGGACTTTTGAAGTCATAACCGGCAGTAACAGAGTCGTTATCAGTGGGATCCAGAGTGGATGTGGATCTACATTATGATATGTGAGTGTGTGTAAGACAATAGTAGTTTTGATAAAGTGCAAGATAGAAAATAAAAATAGGGAGCGCAAAATTTGTAATGTAAGAAAACGTCCAATGTTTTATTGATGATATATGAAAATGACAAATAGTAAGCCCTCACAAACAAAGCCAAAGTGCCTCGGGCAAGGCACCGGGCCGTAAAGTTTTAAACTGTTTGTTACAAATCTCAAAACAAAAGTCTATTACTATGTAATAAAAGAAACAGGCACAAAGTCCTTCGTCGTCCTATTGTTCAAGCCATCGTCGGTAGTCGGGTAGATCCAGTTGTCGAACTCTGACTCTTCTTCGTCGTCTTCAATTGCATTCACTTCCGGATTACTGATACGTAGGGGAGGTCCTCCAATCCGCACGCGCCGAACAACCCTTTGAGCTTCTGCAGTAAAACCCAAACCAAACTTGTCAGTCTTGTGTGCAAAGTCAGGGAGTTGGCCCCAGTTTGCACACCCACCTTTTTCAATAACAGCCCTGGCATCCTTGAGGGAAGCCATCTTCATCGGAAGTTCTTCAACAACAGTTTCAGTCGACGCCAGAGTCTGGGGGACCTCTTCAAAGTTCTGGCACGGGGTTTCAATGAACTCCCCATCCATCTCCATATACCGGAAGGAGTTAAGATGACTCACCATGTACTCCTCTTCCCCTCGTACTGTAACAATCTTCCCCTTCACTGGGTATTTCAACATTTGATGGAGTGTAGAAGTCACCGCCCCAGCCTTATGAATCCACGGGCGACCCAGCAAACAAGAATAAGATGGTCGAATGTCCATCACATAGAACGTAGATGTGAAAGTTTGGTAACCAACCTTAACAGGGACGTCTACCTCCCCGTGCATCATCCTTTTGGACCCGTCAAAGGACCTAACCACAATATTACTTGGCTTCAGAACCAACCCTTCACAGTCTAGCCGGTCTAATGCTTTCTTGGGTAAAACATTCAATGAGGACCCAGTATCCACCAGTACATGGGCCAGAGTAGTGCCCCTACACTCGATCAAGACATGCAGAGCGTCATTGTGATTCCTTCCTTTAGCAGTCAGATCTGCGTTGGAGAAACCCAACCCGTTGTCAGCGGTCAAACTAGCCACACAGTCTTTGAATTGATCAGCATATGTTTCCTGCGGCACATGCACAGTTTTAAGGAAAGCAATTAAAGCCTTTGCATGGGCTTCCGAGCACAACAATAAGGACAACATGGAGATCTTTGACGGGGTTTGCCCCAGCTGCTCGACTACGTTGTAGTCGCTCTTCTTGATAATCTTCAGAATTTCCTCTATCTCCTGTCTAGAGGTTTCTACAACAATCTTCTTAGGCGCCTCCATCTGGGTAGGCCCACCTGTAACTTCTTTGCCCTGAGTGTCAGATGACTCGGCGACAGGGGTGATAACTGGAGTAAGAATTGGAACAGCTGCTGATGTACTGGCGGATGGAATGACAACAGGCTTTTGAATAGTCGGAGGAGAAATCTCATGAGAGAAGAGTCTTCCGCTTCGGGTGACCTTGCTAGACCCGACAATATTGTTGACATCAGTATCAGCCTCTTTAAACTTCAAGTCTTGTTTGATCCCATGATAATACACATCGGCCTCATAGTGCCACAGGACGACCTTATCCGAAGTGTAAGGGATAGGTCTAGGAATAGTAATTATTAATGGAGTAACTCTCGGAATTGATGTAATCCTAACAGGCTTTCTCGAGGAAGTCTTGGAAGGATTGGCGGAAATGGTTATTATGGAAACATCTTCAATGGGAATCAACGGAATCGAAGTCTTCTCGAACAGGATCTCTTTGTTATCTATCAGGCGTTAAACACCTGACTTCAATAAATGGCAACCAGCAGGCAGGATGGAACATAGGTGGCAACCTTCGCCACAGCCTGGAAATAAACCGGCCAACAATAGGTTCTTCTTGACTGTCATTAACGGAGTAGAAATGTTTTCCACAGAGGTCACAAATGAATCATCATCCACAGCATTCACTCCATGCTTGGGCATCGGAGCATTCATGACATTAGGCTTTTCTGGTGCGTCAAACTCAATTTCTTTAGCTTCAATCAAATCTTGCACCTTATTCCTCAAGGCCCAACAGTTGTTGGTATCATGCCCTGGGCTATCGGAGTGATAGGCACAGCGGGCATTCGGATTATATAGCGGAGAGGTGGTATTTGGATTCTTCGGAGCTTCCCTCAGAGTTACCAGGTTAGTCTTCAACAATTGCGGTAAATTTTGAGATAAAGTCATACTGAGTCGAGTATACTGTCTTTGCGGTCTTTCTACTCTTTGCTGATTGTTGCATTGTGGGGCAACAGTGGGTCTTGATATTACTACCACATTCACTGCTTGGCGGCGTTCAGGTCGGTTTTGGCTCTTTGAGCTGTAAATAGCACTAGCTTCTTTCTTGAAAGGCTTCTTTTCTGTACTTGATGAAGCACCTTTCTGTATCTTGTCACTTATGATACCAGCTTCTACTCTCTCCCCAGTCATAATCAATTCAATGAACCCAGCCGATGAACTACCGATCAAATGATTGAAATATGGACCAGACAAAGTCCCAAGAAATATGTCCACCAACTCCCTATCAGACAGAGGGGGTTGGACTCTTCCAGCCAGATCTCTCCACTTCTGAGCATAGTCCTTAAAGCCTCCCTGCACCTATAGACATACCCTGAAGCTGAGTACGCGTGGGAGCAAGGTCGGCGTTATACTGGTATTGCTTGTAAAAAGCAACAGCAAGGTCCTCCCAGTTGCGGACATTAGCTCCTTCCAATTGATAAAACCATTCAAGTTGAGTCCCTGACAGACTATCTTGAAAGAAATGGACCCACAGGTTTCTATCAGCAGTGTAGGGTTGAATTTTTCTAACGTACGAGCGGAGGTGGAGCTTTGGATAGGATGCTCCATCGTACTTGGAAAAAATCGGAGCTTTAAACTTGTGAGTAATCATCACCCCAAATGCTAGTCCCAAATCTCCGAAGTCCAAACCGGGAACCTTCTGAATCTCCATAGCACTTAGTCGGTCTTCAAGTTGTTTGTACCTATCCTCAGCAGGAGGGTACTGTTCAACATCAAAATCAGTGTCATTATCAGAGACCACAGGACTAGGACCCTTTCTTTCCTCTTGATTCTCTCCTCCTCCAGATGAATGAGACAGATCAGCTTCTTGTCGCAACCTATTCCCAAATCTGTGACCCATATTCAGGAGGACCACCTTCTTCTTCTTCTTCTTCTTTTTCTCCTTTAGGATAAGAGTCATCAAATCCTGTTGTCCTTTGGCCAGGTTTAAGAACATCTCCTGGAACTGAGCATTCTGAGCTTGAAGAGCTTTGATGGCTTGATCAGTAGGTGTTTCAGAAGACATTTTGTGCTGAAATAAACAGCGAAGAAGATAAGAAACTTGTAATGGTACCTGTAATGAGGTGCGTGGTAATGGAATGCGTATGATATGATTTCAAAGACTTTGGGAGATTCAACTTTGTAAAATAAAATAAAACACACTTTATTAGATAAAACTTGTAAAATGTTTAACAATGCCTTTAAGGCGTTACAAAAGAAATAAACTGAAAAGCAAATCTAAACTAGAAACAATAAAAGACATCAGAAATCACATGGTTGTTTTCCCTTCGTGCTGACATAATCATTGATTGTCCTTTCATTCTCAAGCTGCCTTGTAAGCTTCAAGATCTTCCTCTCTTGCTCATGCTACTTCTCTCGGTAAGTATCCCTTTCTTCCTTTAACTGGATCCAAGATCTCTTCAATTCCCCAAGATCAGTAGGCATGTAGGGATGAAGGACTGTATAAGGAACCCCTTCTTCATTAGTATGCTCTACAATCACCGGAAAAATAGCTTCATAAGGCATCCCCAGCTTTTGAGCACGGGCTCGAACCCACTGGAGGTAAGGTTGAATAGGAAGAGAAGTCTTTAGTCCTAGCTCTTAAGGGTCAGACCTGTTCACCATGCCCCAAGCTCGTATAAATCTGCGGCGATGCCCATCAATGTCCCTCTTGTAGTCAAAGACAATATCTGTAAGAAGCAGCTCATGGGGACCATCTCTCCGAGCGCATCCAAACTGTCGTAAAGACAAACAAGGATTGTAAGTTATACCCCCTCTAATTCCCAGCAACGGGACATTAGGGTATTCCCCACATCGATCAATGACAGCTACTCTTTCCATATCCTTAGAACTCCAAAGAATGTCCGTGTGAGCAAGGGACATGATTCTGTAAGCCCAACCTACACCTTCCTCATTCTTCAATACAGACTTAGGGAGGTGAGAAATAAACCACCTCGCCAACAGCGGCGTGCAACACATGAGGGTCCCTCTTCTTCGCACAGTACGAGTATAGAGAGCATGCAGAATGTCACTTAGAACAGTAGGCACTGGATTACGTGACAAGAAGATCTTAACTGCGTTCACATCTATGAAGGAATCTGGATTCGGGAAAAGAACCAAGCCATAGATGAGGAGAGCCAAGATGTCTTTGAAATCTTGAAAATCCAAGTTATCCCAGAACTGTTGAGCTTGATCCAATAGAAACTTAGCCAAGAAACCTTTAACCCCGCTCCGTGTCTCCCAGTTGGATACTACATCAGCCCTTTTTAGATGTAAGGCTGCAGCAATGTCCTTAGGTCTAGGAACCTCATCCAAACCTGTGAAGGGTGTCTGCTCGAGGATAGATATGCCTAATAAATCAGAAAACTCCTCCAAAGTAGGGACTAGTTGATAATCTGGGAAGGTGAAACAGTGATGTAACGGATCAAAGAACTGGAACAGCACGCTCATCATTTGCTCATCCAACTTTGAAGTGACCAGGCTAAGGAGATGACCATGTCTTCTAACAAATGAGGAAGTATCAGGAACTTTTGAAACTAACTCTATGAGATGAACAGGTATATGCACGAAGTTAACTCAAATGGTATTTCTGCGTACTGAAGCCATAATCTGCAAAACAGAACAAAGATAAATCCCCTCGATCTTTGAAATGGTTAGTACAATGAAGTATGCATGTTATGTCATGATGCATGATGTCATGATAAAACACACAACAGGTATAGCAGGTAACAAACATGGTAAAGGAAAACAAGTCACACAAGAGCCCTTAAGTTTCAGGCTTGCATGGAGTCTAGGTACTACCCTCTTGAAGTTCAGTTGGTTTCAACCTGTCCTAATAATAGTAACCGGGTTCTAGAGGTTCTCAATATCACTGACCATCCTTCATCGGTCATGATTTTAGCTCACGCAATCTTTTCCTACGGCCGGAACTATCTCGAGAGTATGGTCTCAATGAGTGTAGCATCGAGTATCAACCAGTTCCCAGCTCTACACCGAGACCGGCTATCTCACTACTTCCTATGGCCAAGTTGGTCAATTATAGGTTCTAAGGTTAATTGATGCTTAATGACCCATATAGCAGCCCCGTATTCTCCTTGTTCCTCCACAAGGGATACCGGTACCAACTTATGTGCCACATCAACATAGCTACTGCTTCAACCGTATCGGTCTACGCCGTACAGTTCCCTCACAGTTTATTGCTACTTACCTAAAAGGTGTTCCCTAGATCCGGGTTAGGATCTATAGTAACTCTGATACAAAGCCCAAAAAAAATAAAGCAATCAAATCAAACAATAGAAGCAATATGATGAACTAATCCTAAGGTATACCCCACTTATTAATATCCCCAGCAGAGTCGCCAGTTCTGTGACACGGTGGCCAGAACCGGGACTGTTTTGAGATGCTGGTTTGCGTTTTGCGTTTTGCGTTTGTGTTCACAAAATGTCGCGGTAAGCAAGAGTCACCACCGACTTTTATTTTATCCAACTGGAAAGGAAAAAAGCACAGAAAAATTCCTTTTTCGAGATTTTGAGTACGGGGGGTAGATTATAGAAAGGGAAGATATTAGCACCCTTTCTATCCGTGGTTTTCCACGGGCTCTTAGGTACTTGCTCATCATTTTCAAAATTGCTTCCGTGTGTTTGTGTGATTTGAAAAGTTTTTATTTTGACTTCGATTTAACCCTTGCTTCTGTCTTCAAGAGTGTTACGAAGTGTTTTTGAAAACTTTGTTTGAAAATGAGTGTAAGTGTGAAAAAGTTTGTTTGGATTGAGCAACTACTTAAGAACTAATCTACCTACTCGGAAAAAAAGAATTGTTCTATGTTTATTTCCTTTAGACAGTGTTATCCCACTATTAGTGAGTAGGTAGCACCGTCGTTGGAGTTTTGAGGGTCAATTCGAAAGGGACGTACGGTCACTAAAGTAATGTTAGGACGTCTTAGTAGTAACCCTAAGGTCTTAGATCAATTATTCAAGGCAACAATATCCGAGGCAACCATTCCGAGGCAACTTTTCCGAACGGGACTTTGATCTTTGTTTAGACAAGAGAGCGACCACTAAAGCATCCTATACTTAATGATCGTTTACCGAAGGCAACCGAAGTGAGAGTATACCCTAGGAGTGCGCATGTGCGAGTGATTCAATTTTAAATTATTATCTTTGCACATTTAGGGTTTGCTAACCGTTTTAAAGTTAATCATACATTCTTGTCATGCATCCCTATTATTCATACATCTAACAGTTGATATTTGCGGAATTAAAATGCGGAAAATAAGCTACGCTATTACAAGGCTTCGAGTATTTAAATAGCCAAAAACAAACCCGTAAAAAAAATGATAAATGAAAAAGAGAAAAATCCTAATTAATCTATTATAACTTGTGAGCAATTACATCAATATGGTAAAAATAAAATAATAACAGCGCGCGCGATGAAATTAAGAACGATAAGAAATTAGGGTTTTGGCCCCGTCTAACCTAATTAAAGAAAAAACTATTTTTGTTGTTTTTAATTATTTTTAAGAAAGAGAATTAGGTTTTTTAAATTAAATACAAAATTAATTAGCTAATTAAATTAATTAAAGAAAATAATTAAATTTAACCTATTTTTGTGTTTTTGTTATTTTTAGGAAAAAAAGAAAGTATAAATTAAATTATTAAAACCCTAATTGTTCTAATTAATTTTAATTTATTTACCAAAAGAAATTAAAATTACCTAAAATTAAATAATCTAATTCAATTAATTTTTGATAAAAAATAAACCTAAATCCAATTGGATGAAAATATTTTTTGTGACTTTTTGATAAAAAGAATTATTAATTTGCGAGTAAAATATAAATAAATAAATTAATAAAGAAAAATGTAAAAGAAAAGTAAAAGAGAAATTGGGCCTGAAAAGTGATTTTGGGAGTGCTGATAGCAAATCTTGGGCCCAAAAGGGATTGACCCATGTTGACCTGGATCCCATGCATTGCATTGACCATGGCCTATGATGCTCCTTCATTGATGGCCTTCAGATCTGGCCTCCTGGACACTTGGCAGGTTGGATGATGAGGTCACAAGGTGGTCTCTTGGCTTTGTACGCGTGCCTGAATATTGAAGAAAAAATAACATGAAAGAATAAGGGGACCTGGGATTCGAACCCAGGCCCTGATGCCTTTTGCACTCACCTTGTAACCAACTATGCTGGAAGCTTGCTTTGTACATAAAATAATAATAATAAATAATATGCAATAAAAGGGAGTTAGTGGAGACAATAAAAAAACACGCCAGAATTTTGAATGGACCAACAGGGTGATGCCACGCTGGTCATCCTTGTCCTCGCTCTGTTGCTAAAAGTGAAACACTTTTACCTACGGACAACATCCGGTGCTACAACCTTGGCTCATTCCAAAATCTTCCCTGGATATGATAAATGACGTCTAATACCATGAACCAACTCGTCTGGACCTGCTGAGTATTATGATGCCCTTTTTATGGGCCAATTTTGCCTGCACACAAAAACCCTAAAACGAAGCAACAAAACCTAGCAATGGTGAATCTTGATACAGTCCATAAAAATTCAATTAAACGTTACAGATAGTTTGCAAATGCTTCAAGGAGTAAGAATCTATAATTATTTCATGCTATAAGTGTCAGAATGATGCAATTCGAATTCAAGAAAAAGCCATTGTCATGGATGACTTACAGCAAGTTATAGTGTTGGAAACTCCTTGTTCTTGATTGGTTTCGCTTGCTTGTGATCCCAGGAAGCGATTGGGATGGCTAGAGGGTCTTGAGAATGCCTGGAAGTGCAAAATCGAATCAACACTTTTCTTTGATTTTTTCAAGTTTGTTCTGACTTTGTGCGCCTCTCTAACCTCTTGATTTAGGTCTGCAATTGTTCAATATATATCAATGATTGAATTAGGGTTGCAAACATGATCTCAATCTTCCTCCATTATAGCTTTTGGTTTGGATTTGATTCACTTGAAGATACTTCCAAAAATAGGCCAAACTCAATCTTTTTGTGCACACCAAGGCTTTGCACGAATTCAATATTTTTCCAACTGGATATAAGACCTGAAACATGCACCATATCTTGAGGTTTCAATGTTTTAGATTTTTTTCATGATTTGTTTTGATTAAAATTGATTTAATTTAAATAAAAAACAAAATAAATAATAAAAACAAGATAAAGACAAGTGGAAAGATCTAGGGCTCATGGACCATGCTACCAACTCAAGACGAGTGCAAAAAGTTAGGCCCATTTAGCAAAATTTGCAATTTTAGGCATAGTTGACCTTTGCCAATTTTGCAAAAAGGGTCAACTTCACCAATGCATAACTTCCTCAATTTTGACTCTTTGAAGGTGTTCTTGGACTTTTTAGAAAGCTTTAGATGTCCTATAAGTAAAAAATTTGGTCTCATCTCAATTTGGTATTCCATGTTCATGTATGAAGTTTTGACAAAAAAGGTGTTTTGTGTTGACTTTTCAAAATGACCTATAATGTCCAAATTCATAACTTCTTGTGAGTGCATATTTTGAACTTGGGAGATGAATATGAGTTGTAGGGAATTGCATCCTCTTAAAAATGAGCTTTGGATGGGTCATTTCTAATAAAGTATGAGAAAGTTATGCTTGGTCAAAGTTGAGTTGACTTTTCCTACAAAACCCTAATTTTGCAACTTTTGGTTCTTGATGAATTCTGAGCAATCCTTGATGAATCATGATCAACACTTGATTAAATGATGAATGGTACTTCAAAATGAGTATTTTGACCAAAAATCTTGAATTTTGACTGTATGTGGGCCGCAGTTGACTTTTGCCCTAGCACGGTCGATTTTCAGGCCTTTGAGCAATTGATTGAGCAAACTTCCTCTGCAAGGCTTGAAACTTGACATGGATGATCTTGAGAACATATTAGGACAAAGGTGAGCATTTGGGATCCCTTGGAATCAAGTATCTTGATGCAACATGAAACCCTAATTTGAAGTAGACTGCCTTAGGAGAGAGCTTGTCTGGTCAATCCTTGGACTTCCTTGAGCAAGTTGAAGATCTTTCTTGAAATGTTTTGAGAAATATGGGAGGGAAATTTTTTGGGTACAACACCTACTATCCAGGCTTTCATTTCGAAGTAACCCTACTACCCAGGTTCCTTCACCAAGCCCTATTATCCAGGCTTTCATTTCGAAGTAACCCTACAACCCAGGTTCCTTCACCAAACCCTACTACCCAGGTTCCTTCACCAAGCCCTGCTATCCAGGATTTCACTTCGAAGTAACCCTACTACCCAGGTTCCTTCACCAAGCCCTACTATCCAGGCTTTCATTTCGAAGTAACCCTACTACCTAGGTTCCTTCACCAAGCCCTGCTATCCAGGCTTTCATTTCGAAGTAACCTTACTACCCAGGTTCCTTCACCAAGCCCTACTATCCAGGCTTTCATTTCGAAGTAACCCTACTACCCAGGTTCCTTCACCAAGCCCTACTACCTAGGTTCCTTCACCAAGCCCTACTATCCAGGCTTTCATTTCGAAGTAACCCTACTACCCAGGTTCCTTCACCAAGCTCTACTATCTAGGCTTTCATTTCAAAGTAACCCTACTACCCAGGTTCCTTCACCAAACCCTACTACCCAGGTTCCTTCACCAAGCCCTACTATTCAGGCTTTCATTTCGAAGTAACCCTACTACCTAGGTTCCTTCACCAAGCTCTATTATCCAGGCTTTAATTTCGATGCAACCCTACTACCCAGGTTCCTTCACCAAACCCTACTACCCAGGTTCCTTCACCAAGCCCTACTATCCAGGCTTTCACTTTGAAGTAACCCTACTACCCAGGTTCCTTCACCAAGCCCTACTATCCAGGCTTTCATTTCGAGGTAACCCTACTACCCAGGTTCCTTCACCAAGCCCTGCTATCCAGGCTTTCATTTCGATGTAACCCTACTACCCAGGTTCCTTCACCAAGCCCTACTATCCAGGCTTTCATTTCGAAGTAACCCTACTACTCAGGTTCTTTCACCAAGCCCTACTACCCAGGTTCCTTCACCAAGCCCTACTATCCAGGATTTCATTTTGAAGTAACCCTACTACCCAGGTTCCTTCACCAAGCCCTACTATCCAGGCTTTCATTTCGAAGTAACCCTACTACCCAGGTTCCTTCACCAAGCCCTATTATCCAGGCTTTCATTTCGAAGTAACCCTACTACCCAGGTTCCTTCACTAAGCCCTACTATCCAGGCTTTCATTTCGAAGTAACCCTACTACCCAGGTTCCTTCACCAAGCCCTACTATCCAGGCTTTCATTTTGAAGTAACCCTACTACTCAGGTTCCTTCACCAAGCCCTACTATCCAGACTTTCATTTTGAAGTAACCCTACTACTCAGGTTCCTTCACCAAGCCCTACTATTCAGGCTCTCATTCCGAAGTAACCCTACTATCCAGGTTCCTTCTCCCTTATCTCCAGACAACGGGTTACAACACTGTAAATCCTGGACCCGATCAAATACGGTCGATTTCACATTTTCCTAGCGAGTTGCTGTACAGCCTGGACCGTGACCAGGTATACAGTCTACTTTCACTTCTTCAATTAAGAGTGAATTCCCCAGTAGAGTAATGGACAACCAAAAGCTACTAGACTTTATTTCCCAGTGCATAAATCAATATTCCCCACCAAAGTCCCCCTTGACAGCAGGTATAGGAATTTTCACCCAGGAATCTCTTATGCAACCAATCTTTTCTAGATGGCATCTTTAAGCCAATCTCCTATGATTTCCCGTTACCTCTCCAAATGGCATCTTTAAGCCCATTCCCTACATAATCAACTAACACATCTCCGAGTTCAAATTTTATGGACACTCTAGTGTTCAATCATCTTCCACCTTTAAGTCACGAATGGCAGATTTACAAATCTAACTCTTCAGGTGTAAGAAGATTGAACAGGGGCAGCTGTTGTACCTCAAAATTTGCCCTCTCATTTCTCAAAGAATCACCCTGGATCCTCAAGTTTGCTTCCATCCAATTCCAAGTCTTGAACTGCAGTTTTTCAAGGAAATCATCCATAAGGGAAAAATGGTCAAAGCACACTGAAAAGTCAAACTTTGACTTGCAGTTCAAATCAAATTTCAACAATTTTATTTCATCAAGACATGAGATTGATTCATCAAAAAATCAGGGGTCAGAAGTTACTTTGGAAAAATCAAATTTCCTAAACATTTAGAAAATTTTCTAAGTGTTAAGAGTATGTGATACCTCAGAACTTCTGAGCCAGCCTCTATGCAAGTGCAGTCAGAAGTTACAAACATGGTCCAGAACATGACGCTTCAATCAGAGCATGCAGAAGCAATGCTCTTTAGCACATGATGCTTCAGCCAGAACATAATTCTTCAGCATATGGAGGTTATGTTCAACGCTCTGGTCAAAAGATGCCCCTTCGGCGTTTGGAGGTTACGTTTCTCATCTTCTGCAATCAGAACATCACCAAATCCCAAGACCTCGTTTAAACAACCTGTTGCACTGCTACAGTACAGTACTCTAACCAGCAGTTAATCCAATCCACGCCTGCATTTTGCCAAATCTTGTGTTTGCACCAAATACAAAAAGTTGTGATCAAAAAGCAATAGAACAGTGTGCCAAAAGTTCAAATCCCATTTGTTCCCCCCCCCCCCCCCCCTCTAAAACCACAACAAATTCGTCTATAAATAAGTTGCTCCATCACACTTGCAAGGGGCTGGCTTTGAGAGAGAGAATCGTCAAAAAGAGAGAAAAAGAAAGTTGTGATACCTCCATAAAAAACCCAGAATTCCTAAGCAGAAAACCAAAACCTTTGTTATTCCCTTGAAGTAAAAGAACTTGGCATTTCCTCCTTCGTTTCTCTTGCTGACTCCAGAATATCTGAGGGTAGCAGCTCAAGTCCCAGACACACACTCCAGGTTCAATGTAAGTCTCCCTGACTTTGCATCTTCTCACTCAAAACATCATTAAACATGTTAATATCATAGTATTAATGTTGTCCATGTCACTGCGTAAGTAGAAAGACTCAGGATCAGAATTTTCTGATCATGGCTAGACTCAAGATCAGGATCAGCACTTCCATAAACTGTTATGCTTTTATCCTTCTGATTTGTTGTTTGCTGAAAATTGAATAACTTATCATTGTGCTGATTGATGTAAGGAAAGAGTTGAAATGTAACACAGAACTTCTGTTTTTCACTCATCATTCTAACACATAGAACTTCTAGGATTTTCTCACTATTTAAGCACACAGAACTTCTGAGTTCTCTTCACTGCTTTAACACCTAGAACTTCTGATTCTTACATGCTGATAATGCACTAAACTGCTGATGTTTATTCACTGTTTTTAGCATAGCACAGAACTTCTGACTTTTGGATCACTGTCTGAATACCACCCTAAATTTCAGTGTTTTCCCTCTAATGTTTCTTGCAGGACCTCAGAGTTTACCAACTCAGAACTTCTGATGCTCATCGACGTTTCCTGTTGAGTCACAACGCTCCTGACTCCAGAACTTCTGATCCCTGTGGTTTCGCTTGCAGCAACACGCTTTTTTTTCAACTCTTTCATTTATTTTCCTTTTTTATCATTTTTTTTATATTAACTCTTTTTTTATTAAAATAAAAACACATAAAAATATTTTCTTTTATTATTTAATTAACTTAAGACTAAAAAACCATTTTCTAAACAAGCCCTTTTTCCTTTTTATATTGTACATTTCAATATGGTTGTAATAGTAACTTAGGATTTAATTTTATTTGCAACCCTCATTCATAAATATGTACCCCTATCCCCCTAATGATTGTAATAGCGTAGGATATTTACTTTCCGCACTTTTATCGTTTTAAAATATATTGCTAGTAAATAGGATGTATGGCAAGATAAAATCAACAAATAGATGACTTTCAAATACAAGACAAAATATATGCAAACTAACACACTTGCACACTAGCACCCTTAAGGTTAACTCCTCTTGTTGCCTAAAAATGACCATGTTATGCATGTGGAATGTCTTAGCACAAATCAAAAATACAAGATCATAGTCCCTCGATGACGCTATCAAAGTTGCCTTTCGAAATGATCTTGGTCCCTAAAGAAAAAATGCTAAGTCATCTCACAATATTGCTATCATGGTCATACGATGACCCAACGCTCGTCCCTTCACATCCAACGATGGGGCTTCTTACCAAATCAATGGTAAGATAGTCACATCTAAAGGAGAAGGAAAATCATATTTAAGACCTTTTGAGTAGGTAGGTTCACTCTCAGTTACTCGCTTACTAACAACAAAAACATTTTATGCACCAAACACTCCCATTTTGAAACACTTTTGAAAACAACACTTTGTACGCGTTCTTATAGAAACGAGAGCCATTAAAAAGGAAACCCTTTTCAAAATCACTTTCAAAAACACATCTCACAAACACCTCTTTGAACTATTTTCAAAACAACACTTTGTATGCATTCTTATAGAAACAAGAATCATTACAAAGTTACATTTTCAAAATACTTTCAAAACCCACACCACAAGCACATTCAAACAAAAGCAAGTGATCTAGAGAGTAACTAAAAGCCCATGGAAAACCATGGATGAAAAGGGTGCTAATACCTTCCCTTTTCATAATCTACCCCCCGAACTCAAGAAAACGTCTATACAGGTCTTTCCTGTGCTTTTTCACCTTTCCTTATTGGATAAAAGAAAAGTCGGTGGCGACTCTTGCTAAACCGCAACATTTGCGAACACAAACGCAAAACACATCAAGTAAGTTCTCCCACCGTATCACACAAGCCTATTAGAATACATCTAGCAGTTAATATAGGTATGGAAAATAAAGTGCGGAAAATTGAATCTACGCTATTACAAAGCTTCGGGATGGGGGAAATTACAAACCAAAAATGGGGAAAGAAATTAATTAAAAAAATACCTAAGTCTAATATTTTTGTGATTTTTTATTTTTATGATTAAAAGAAATTAATTAATTAAAAAAATAAAATGTAAATTAAGCAAAAATAATAAAAAGAAACAATGGGCTTGTCATGAAATTTCGTTCTGCCACACCTGTGTTGACCTCCTTTGCGTTTTTCAAACAACCATGGAGGGTGGAAAACACCATCATCTCCGATGGGAGTTTTTCTTCAAAACCTGCAAAATCAATCAAACAAAAAAAGCAAAACTCTAGATCCAGTATATTAGATCCTGCGATCTCAGTGGCACCATTAGTTTGGGTTAAGAACTCCTGAATCACGAAATCTGAAACTTCATACATTCCACGCCCTAACCATGGCATCATGTTATTTATTCCTTCATGCTTACATGTAAAACATCATATTTACTCACAACATCAATAATAACAAGAATGAATGCATAAAACTGGTTTAAGTTACATGATAAGAGAGTTTAGAATCAAAATTTTACCAAAATACTGTGGGATAGTTGTAAGGGTGATCTGAAATGTGTGGGGGTTGGGTAATGATATGAATCGCCTCCTGGAGATTTCAGAAGGATGAAGGAGTCGTTGGTTTTGAATGGGAGAAGCTGAAACTCAAGTTTATGAGTTTTGCAACTTTTGAATTTTTTTTGAGAATTTAAGAGAGCTTTGTTATGCAATAATTTTTTGTGTCCTTTTTGGCTTTCCTTGTAGTGCTTTATATAGAGGGAAGGGGGGAGCAAGTATGGCAAGAAATCAAAGCTTTCAAGGCTATGAGACAAAAATCCAACATATTGAAAGTTTACCATACTTGAGTGATTTTTGCCAATTTCGTTTTTGCATGAATCTAGACAATTTTTGTTGGTCTTTGCACGAAATATTGGGCTCCATGATGGGTCAAGTTAAACCCAAATGCATTATCTCATGTTTTATTGTATTTTTATTTAATTTATTTGACTTTAAATTAAATAAAATCAAGATAAATATAAATAAAAAAAAATCAAGGTCATGCAAAAATGGACTTATAGGTCTTCTAAGATGTTATGGACATGTTTTAACATCAAAAACTAGGCTCATAGGTTCAAAAATGCAATTTTGCTCAATTTGTCCTTCATGATTTTCTTCAAAATTCCCCAACTTGTGAAACTAATAATTTGCTCAATTTTCATCTTTTGACGATGATCTTAGACTTTTTGGAAATCCCAATATGTCCTCTATAATCTCTATGTTGATAATTTTCACTTTTGAAGAAATTATCTTCATGTAAGTTGCCTTGACAAAAAGTGTCTTTTGTTGGCTTTCGAAAATGACCTATAATGTATGAGATCATATCTTCCAAATGAAGAATTTTTTGGACTTAAGAATAGAAGCAAAGTTGTAGAGAATTTAATTTCCTTCAAAATGGGCTTTGGTTGGGGAAACTTTTATGAAGCATGTGAAATTTATGCCTGGTCAAAGTTCAGTTGACTTCTCCTAAGGAAACCCTAATTTGGAAATTTTTTACTTTTGATGATTTGAGGGCTTTCCTTGAAGAATCATGATCAACCCTTGATCAAATGATGAATATCACCAAAAATCTTGACGTTTGACTGTATGTTGACTATAATTGACTTTTTGACTAATATAGTTGATTTTCAATCATCTGAGCCATTGACTGAGCAAACTTGTGATGTATGGCTTGAAACTTGACATGAACCTTGTTGAGGACCTATGAAGAACCATGGAAGCCACTTGTGACCTTTGCAAACCAAATTTATTTGAGAAACTCCAAACCCTAGTTGTAAGCCTTTGGTTTAGGAGGTGCATCTTGACTAGTCAACCCTAGAGTGTTTTGAGAAGCCCTGAAAGAATGTCTTGAAGAAAATGGGAGGGCAAATTTTGGGGTACAACAATACCATTTTCTCTTCATGGTTATCGCACCTCAGTACGTACATCAACTGGGGCAATCCCGTTCTCTCTAGTCTACGGTGTGGAGGTTGTCTTACATGTCAAAGTCCAGATTCCTTCCTTAAGAGTTATGAAAGATGCAGGTTTAGATGAAGACAAGTGGTCAAATATCGAATGTCAAATGTATCACAAGTTTACTCAGTCAATTGTTGAGATGATTAAAAATCAATTGTATTAAGCAAAAAGCCAAATGTGGTTAACATACAGTCAAAACTCAATATTTTTGGTCAACATCAAGATTTTGAAGTCACATTCATCATTTGATCAAGGGTTGATCATGATTTATCAAGGAAACTCAAGATTCATCAAAAGTCAAAAGTTACTAAATTAGGGTTTTCTTAAGGAGAAGTCAACTGAACTTTAACCAAGCATAACTTTCACATACGTCATCATCAATTTCTCAACCAAAGCTCATTTTAAAGGAAATTAAATTCTCTACAACTTTGCCTCTCTATGCTCAAGGCTTAACAATGCTTCATTTGAGAGATATGAGCCAAAACATTATAGGTCATTTAAAAGTCAACAAAAAGACACTTTTTTCTAAATCAATTTACATCAAGATAAAGTCTTTAAATGAAAAAATTACCAACATGGAAATTGTAGGGAAATCTTAAGGTTTATAAAAAGTCCAAGATCACCTTCATATGATAAAAAATGAGTGAGATATGATTTGTGCAAGTTGGGCAATTTTGGGAAAATGCATGAAATCCAAATTGAGCAAACTTGAATTTTTGGGCTGATGGATTTATCTTTTAAAGTCCAAACGTGTTCCTGACCTCATAAGAAGCTCCTAAGTCCAATCATTTATTTTGGTGATCTTTATTTCTTTTATTTTTGATTTTATTCATTTAAATTCAAAATTAAATCAAATAAATGGATAAAAGCATAAAAGGCTTGAGATTTGATTTTATTTGGGGCCTCAAAATCATACAAAAACCGTGTGGAATTATTTTGTGAAACAAATCTTCATGTTTTTCAAGATTTCTATCTTATTTTCAAACAAAATCAAATATTTATTCTACATGAGGTCCAAGCCCATGTCCTGACCTAATTTCTTTCTATATATGCTCATCATATTCAAACAAGGGGACACAAAAAAGCTGCCCAAGAATACTCACAAAAATCTCAAATTTTATCCAAACTAGCGCAAACTTGAAATCCAATTTTCAACCATTCTCAAAGCCAAGCAACCATCTAAATTGATTCCTGAGACATCATAGGGTAAGTTGGGATCATTCTTGATGATCAAAAGGGCCTAAAACGCGTATTACATGCATCACCGGTTTTGCATATACATGAAATTTGTATTTTAATTTTTGTGATGTTTTGATGTGAACTAATGTTTCTAATGTGTTCCTGAGATGTAAGAGCATAGGTCTGAACCCTTGCATGAGTCTCATGATTCCAGAATTGTACATCACCATGTTTGAACTGATTTTTATTATTTTTACTGTATCTCTTTGTATAGGACGATTTAGCAGAAACTAACACCACCATTGAATTTGCAAGGGTCAATTTAGGGGGTAAGGTCCTTCTTTATCCCTAACTTTTGTTGTTTTTGCAAGTACAAAAGAACACCTTGCCGGAGAAGACGACCAGAGCTAGGGCTCCGGCGCCTCTCCGGACCACTTATAATACTATTCATTTCAATTATGATACCGGATTAGAGCGTAGCACCGCTGGTCAAGGCGAAGGTTTATGATGTTAAGGGCGTGGGTTCGATCCCTGCCTTTTGCAAAAAAAATTTGCTATTTTTCAATTTATGCATGTTTTACATATTTTGATCAACGCCTATTTCCTTACACCAACGAGCGCTTGACTCAGTGGCAAGCGATGCAGTAAAAGACCAAAAGGGTGTGGGTTCAACATCCACCCCAAGCAGTTTTTCCTTTATTTTGTTTCTAACCTAATTTCTTCCTTGATTTTTCTAACCCTATTTTTTGGTTAACCTAATTTCTTTTTTAATCAAATTAATCTAACATTTTTACTAATTAATTAGGTTTAGTATTTTTAATTAACACTTAATTTTCTTATTTTAGTTTAATTAGTTAATTAATTAATCTTTTTTCTTAAAATTAATTAGAATTTTAGGTTTTGATTAATTATCAACTTGAATTATTTTCTACAAAAATAATTAAAAAACATTTTCTTTTCTATTTTCTTTTTTCTTCTTTTACATTCGTAGATCAAGTGTATAGGTTGTGACTATTAAATGTAAATAGCTTAGATTTACTTTCCACATTTTTCCTATCATGTAACTAGTCACAGGGTATAATAGCTTAGATTTAAATTTCCACACTTTACATTCCGCACTTTATTTACCTGTATATATAAATGTTAGATGCATGCTAATAGGGTTTGTATGGAAATACTAAAATCAATCGATAGAAAACCCTAATTCACGATGAATATAACTGAACTTAACACACTTTTCACACTCACACCTCTAGGATAACCTCTCTTCATTTCCTTTGAATAAATAGTCATGTCCCTCGAAAATAGGGATACTTTAGCAAAAGACCCTCGAATAAATATCATAGTCCCTCGATGATCCTTCGATGTTGCCTACGAAGAATGATCTAGTTCCTCTGATACTATTTCTAAAGTATCTCTATGTATTGCCTTCAATGACCATTCGATGACCCTTTGCATGTCCCTTCACATCCAATAGATAGGGCTACCTACCAATTAATAGTATGGATAACACTATCTCTAAAGGAGAAGGAAAGGAATAAGAACGACCTTGAGTGGGTAAAAAAACTCTTAATCGCTTGCTCACAACTCTTTTCTAAAAAATTAACATTTTTCACATCACTTTTCAAACAAAATATTTTCAAACACTTTGTACACATTCTTGAGGACCGATACAAGAATCATTACAAAGTTAGTTGTACTTTAGCTTTCCAAAAATATTTCCAAATCACACACACAAAGCAAGTTTTTAAAAGTGAGCTAAGTAATTAAGAATATGTAGATAAGTATGGGTGAAAAGGGTGCTAACACCTTTCCTTTACATATCTTACCCCCCCCCCCCCCCCCCCCCCCCCCGAACTCAAAATCTATCAAAGGTCTTTCCTGTTCTTTTCACATTTCCTAAATATTGGATAAAAGAAAAGTCTGTGACGACTCTAGCTATCCGCATATTTGGATAAAACCAAAAAAGTCAATTCTCTCACCGTATTAATACACATCCTCATAGATTATTCACATACAATTCACTTTCATAATATTCATCAATTTAATCCCAATAATGCATAGCAAACAATGTCAAATCATATTATTCTCATCAATCATGATTTTACAATCAACATAAACACATAATCTAAATATTATATTAATACCAAAAAACATTTCCAATAAATAATAACCACTATATTCAAATCCATTTTGAAGTAATAGAAAATAATTTTAACTTTTCGTAGGTTCGAACAGAGCGTCAAACGAACACCCGAGTCAAAACTTTTGGATCTTTAAAGTTTACCAAAATACTGTATAAATTGAGGTGAATCAATTTCACTAATGGGTAAATCGATTTACCACTGAACATAAGCAATTTTTTCAGCAATTTTAAGTACGAAAATTTGTATTTTTCCATCCCAAGCCCCATATTTGAACCCAAAATCATAATTCTTCATACATCACTTCATACCCACATATCACATAACATATAACTTCAATTCAAAGTATTAAAACATCATTCAAACATCAATTTCATAGATTCTCATTCAAAATCTAAACATGTCAAAACCTAAAAATTGAAATTGAAATCCCTAACTCATGTTACTACTCATTACATATTCATATAATCCTATAATAACAAGAAATCTCAGTATTACCTTGAATGTAGATCTCCTTCTAGGTTTATATCTTCTCCTCTTCCCTTTTCTCCTATTTTCCTCTTTTCCTCTTTCTTTTCTTCTCTTGTTTCTTTCTTACTAACTCTATTTATCTTTGTTTTACAAAACTCTTACTAATCCTTGTTTTCACTAACGAGCTTATTTCATTCTCACACTAAACCATCATACTAAGACCTAATTGCTTAATAATGTTATTCTCACACCCAATAACCCAATACACATATAACACATATATTCACAAAACCACATAATTAATTAATTATTATATTAAATAATAATTAATAAAATAAACAATTAATAAAATAACTAATAAATAAAATTGGGGTGTTAGATAGGTCAATAAAAAATATGATATATATTTTTATTGATATTTTTAAAAATCTGATGTGTGACAAATTTGATCAATTTATTCAATAAAAAATAAAAAATGAAACAAAAAAAAAAATATAAACTATCAGATTTTTAAAATATTCAGAAATGACAATGTATTTAACGTCATTTTCAAAAAATCTGATGCGTGACAAATTTTATCAATTTTTTTTCAAAAATCAGAATATGAAAGAAAATGAAAAATTAAAACAACAAAATGTGACTATATATTTATTGGCATTTTTGAAAAAAAAATGTAGTATCATACATGCATTTTACGGACATTTTTGAAATTGTCGGTATGCATGTATTGTTTTTATACCAAAAACGCATGTAAGACACAACATTTTTAGAAAACGTCGATAAAAATGCATGCGAAAAATTGAATTTTACTTAACATTTTGAAAATGTTGGTAAAAAGCCTTGTTTATGTGAAAAATCTGGTATAAATTTAAAATTATCACTATAAATACAGAAATTTAATAGAAAATATGCTTGCTTGTAAATATCGATAGAAGCTTTAAAAAAATAATAAAAATTCAACATTTTCAAAATCTAAAACAAAAAATTGACAATTAGAATAGTAAAAAGTTGTGTGATGTTATTATGGTAAAAACACAACAAATGGAGGGAGCCATATATAATTAGAGAATTTCTAATCCGACAATAATAGGTAGAAAAGAACCATATGAAAAATCTTAAATTTTTCTCATGTTTCGAAAATGTATTTCTGAATTCACCATTTGCCTCACTGAAACACACACTAAATGAGTCTCACCCTTTTTTTCTCTCCAAAATATAGCTCGAAGATGCATCTCCTAACAAATACTATCAATTAAACGATTATTTAGCAACCTAATGATTTTTTTAGAAGTGCATTTCGAGAATTTTGAAGTGGCAATTTGAAATGCTACCACCTTTGCATGTCAATCAATTCCGAAGATGCATTTTCAGAATTGTCAAATGTGATTTTTAATAAAACAACATCATGCATGATCAAACTCTATACCCATTTTTACCCAAAACCCTTTCAAAAAACCCTTCAATTCTCAATCAAGATTTTCACTCCAAAACTTCATTTTTGTGATTCATCGCATCAAAAGGAGAAAAAGAAGTTGACATTCAAGGTAAAGAACGTTTATTTTATTCCTCATTGGTTACTTGAATCTTGTTTTGTAGCTGAAAAAGTTACGTTTCATTCGAAAATGTATTTCCGAATTCTTTAAGAATTCCTCCAGAAATGCATTTCCGGAGTCTATTTATTTTCATTTATGTTTTCTTTTGAAGATTTTTTTATAAATATTTTTTGTTATTGTTTGCATTAGATATGGTGCACCTCGATGTTTTCTAAAAACCTATTGTCTCTAGATGCCAAATGTGTTGATGTGAAGGAGGTAGATATTAGAAACCAATTTATAAGGATAAAAGAATCACACACTAGTCCTCCATCAACTTATCCAGAAGTTGAGGGGCCATAAAGAATCATACATGCGACTATACGGGAAAAAAAGTTTTTGATGCAATTTATGAATCTCTTGTTCCTTACATTAGTAGACATGCACCAGAGCCTAAATGGACGTGCTTCCAAGAAATGAGTCATCTCATAACAAGTGGGTATGAAAGACTGTGTATTGACCTTAAAATATATGGTTTTCAGAAACATTTTTCTACTGCGCATTGCCCCACCTCAAAATCCAAATGATCATATTATGTGTGTTGGGTAGATTTCAAATCGGTGGTACTTTGTTCAAGTGTATTTGAAACCAGGATGCCCTACACAATTTACATCACCGGAATGGATGTTGAAACGGTAAAGCGGCAACAAAAAGTCAGTATTTATTTAGTTTTATCATATAGTCTCCCCAAGGATTAGTGGTTATTGAATTGACATTTGACACGTCTCGTGTTACTGGGTTTGGATTTGACTGGGTTTAAACGTAAATGTGGTAATTTAAACTTATGAATAGAAAAAGAATTCGTTCTTCGGAAAGGAGAGGATTCTCGGGATTGAATTTCAAATACCCGTTAAATACTTAAACTTACTATCCAGTTGCAATCAACCTAAATTACTTGTCAACATCATCACGTATCACTCACGCCTAGGTTATTTCTAACGTAGAGCGAGATATCAATTGTATCACTCGCAGAGGCAATTATGCACGCAACTTAAACAACACAGAGGAATTAAGAGTCGATACTCAAGTGAATACTAAGTCCTAATATATTTCTAGAATCAAAACCAATTAGATGTTCTCCCTAGATCCGGATTTGAATCGTACGTGTCTACAACAACCCAAACTAAAATAAAGTTAGCAATCACCAATGAAGATTTGTAAAGAAATCATCAAACAATACCATGAGCAACAAATATACGTATAAACAAGCATACTTACAAACAAATCCAACAAATAATGGTTGCAAAGATAAGAAAACGAAGAAGAAAACAAATCTTTCACGGTGTCAATCACGATCAACCAAGCTCCCGACCTCAGATCATCCGATTACAAGCCACAAATGTTGTTTTCTAAGCTCTCTAGACCAAATAATTAAGTTGGTGGTGTTGGGACTCAAAAATACCCAACCCATCACCTAAAATAATGTTTGGAACTCTATTTATACACTTTGAATTTGTAGATCCCGCTCAGCATGCACAAATATTGTTTTCACCATAACTTGAGAACTGTAACTTTGATTTACGACCGATTTGGAGCATTGGAAAGCTTATTCAATGCAATATCTAACAATGACTAAATACAAATGAAATTTATGATTTTCATCTTTTTTTTTAATTTGAGCCTTATTCGATGATAAATTGCTCAAAATTGCATATTTAAAGTTGTGTCTTTGGCTCTTATTGCTCAATGCTTCAACCATGCATGAATACCTACAAAATAGATTTAAAAAACTATCAAAAGATAAAAAATATAAACAAATAAACTATTGAAATATTTTTTACACTAAAGTCGGGGTTTTAACATAAAACCAAAAGAATAAAGTCAATAAGTGCTAATTATTTTCACTATCAATGGGCAACTCATTAAACAAGAAAAGTTGAGACTTGGTTGGATCATTTTGTGGAAAGGATGCAAAAGTTTACTAAATGAGAGAGATTTAAAAATAATCAAATAAATAAAAGTTAAAGGTGGTACCATCCATATATATAGATTTAGCCGGGGACACATATTTTGATTCATTTTAGTTTTTACTCAACAATGTATTGTTGTGGTTAGACATGTTTTGTATGTAATCTTGTATTATTATTAATGATGTCTAATATATATTTTTTCAAATATTTCAATACATGTTTTGTTTCTGTCTGTTTGAGACTTTCATTATGTTCTGAGTAGTTCCAGAAATACATCTTTGGAACAACAGAATAGGGTAGTATCGGAGATGCATCTCCAAAATATCTCCTTATAGAATATAGAATTTTTAAGGTTTGTATTTTTCTATAACTACTATAAGTATGGGGATCTTGTCTCATGTTTGTTACCAAAATATATTACACCATAATGAACATCAATTTATATGTCACAAATGTCTACTCTAACGGCGTAAAACTCTCAATTGAATTTAAGTTCGATGAGTGCACTCCTCTTGTAATTATGAAATACATACTAGAGAATCTCCTACCATACTTATATAATAAAAAAATTGTGAAGCTCGAGTATCATTCACCCTCAATTGACAATAAAAGAAAGATTGAGTTCAACAACTTTGAGATGAAGAGAGGTGCATATTCAAGGGCTGTGTGGAATACATTTTTTTGTTATGAAACAAAAGTTCTAATCGAGGTGAATGTGACGATTGCGAGATCGATAGAAAAAATTATGAAGATGTTAGAACATCCACCCGAATATTGAAATGTAATGGCCGATATATGTTAACGATTAGCTATGTAATGTTTTATTTTTCATTCCGCGTTAATTGCATATTTCTGGTTCTTTCTACTTGAGCATGATCTGAAAATACGTATCTGTCAGGTTTATAGAGATAAATTTTCGGGAAAAAATTAGATAAATCAACGACTTGGTTCAAAATCAGACCTGGTTGTGTGTGTTTGAGATTCATCTAAAGATGCATCTCTGGAATCAAGGAATATTTTGAGTTTTTCACGTGGTTGTGGTATTAATATATAGGGTACTTTAGAGGTAATTCCTTATAATTAAATGGGTGGCAGGATAAATTCTTTTTACTCTAACATCTCTCTAGGCCATTAGTCTACTTCACAATAGATTAAACCTTATTCAACTAAATCAGTCATACATTCTCTAACTAATAAATGTCATGTTTTAAAGCAATTTTGTTTTTTAAAAAAAACAATTTTGTTCTTTATTTTCATTCAATTATCAAATTCATCTTCAATTTTTTTAAGTTTCCTGTAGAAAAGGAGACTAATCGCTTGATCCATTGTTTAGAAGGAAAAATCACCACTTTCCTCGTTTTGCTTTTCGGTTAGAAGTTAATCATAAACTTTATTTATTTTGTATAAGGGGATTCGAGCGTTCAACCTATTAAAAGCTCCTAAGTTTAATATGATACTCTCATGATCAATTCTTGGAGACATGAATAAGCAATTTTTGATTAAACGTGTATAATTTTTTGTGTCTTCTATCTCCCCTTAATTCTTTATTTTTCCCACTTTATCTTCTGCAAATTTAGTTTTTGTTGCTTAATTATAATCTTTTTCGAAAAAAAACTTTAAACTCTGATTTTGATTAAAAAAAGATTTTCAAACTCGAACTTTTATAAAACATACAATTCATTCCTCCAGAGTGTAAAGTCACGTGTCCAACAACTCATCATTGGTATAGTATATAATTAATAGTATTTTTGGGGGGAAGAAAGGAAGATCAAGGTAATATGCATGCAGTTTTTGGTGGTCCCTGGCGAAAGCATCTACAAATGCACCATGAGGGAGACCTTTCTGCGTGACACTTGACATCGTCACTTCGAATTTCCACCTAAATATGAAGAACCAGTTACTATCCATACTGACATATATGGATCCTACTCAATACATGAAACATTGGTGAAATATCTAATTGTTACAATTATCTAGCAAGAAAGGAAGGTGAAAGGGTTGTCATTCCCCACCACAACTGGCCGAACATCAACACCCAAAGTTTGACGCACACTAGAATGAAACCACTGAAAAAGTGTCAAAATATTCAATACCTTCCATCTGAGTGTAACCTTTTGCCACTAGTCTTGCTTTGTACCTTTCTATAGAACCATCTACTTTGTGCTTGATCTTATAAACCCATCTACAACCAATAGGTGTTTTACCAGCAGGCAGATCCATCACAGTCCATGTATGGTTTTGCTCAAGAGCCTTAAGCTCCACATTCATGGCATTAAACCAACAGTTATGTTTGATGGCTTGGTTGTAAGTTTTAGGTTCAGTAGTAGATGATATGGCACAATAAAAATGTTTGAAAGCAGAGGAACATTTATCATAGGACAAAACTGAAGACAATGGATAAGCAGTTTTGGAAGAGTTTATTATAGGTTTGTTATTAATATGGTAACAATGATAGTCTGCTAGGTAAGATGGAGGGTTGGAGACACGCGTTGAGTGTCTAAGAGGAAGATTATGGGAAATATCAGAATTATGGGGTTGTAATGGGACTACTGGTTCTATGATAGAAGTAGACTCAAATGAGGGACTATGATGAGGAGGATTACCTAAAGGAGAGTTGGAAGACTCCCTAGGTGAGTGCATAAAGTCACTGCTAGTTGTATTAGGGCTGGGCACATAAGACAAAGGTTGAGAATTATTAAGTAATGGTGTATTATCAGGCTCTGCAGAAGTAGCAGAGGATGTGCCATCAGGCTGAGCAGAAATATCAGTAGTTGTAGAGGACTGATGTGATGTTTCAGGAACATCAAGAAAAGGTAAAGCAAGTGGATCAGATATAGGGTTTTGGTTAGACTGAGAACTGGAAGAAGTAGGTTTAAAAGGGAACACAGTTTCATAGAAAGTAACATGTCTTGATATAAAAATATTATGATGTTGAACATCATATAAAATATATCCTTTTGTACCATCTTTGAAACCTAGAAAAACAGATTTTCTAGCTCTTTGATCAAATTTTGTCTTATGTGGCAAAGTAGAAACAACATAACCTAAACAACCAAAGACCTTTAGGTGAATGATACTAGGGGGTTGATTATACAGTTTTTCATAAGGGCATTTTAAACTCAACAAAGGAGTAGGCAGTCTGTTAATTAGATGAACAACATGAGCAATACAAAAATTCCACATGGTGAGAGGAACATGAGAATGAAAGTAAATGGACCTAGCTACATTCAAAATGTGCTGGTGCTTCCTCTCTACCACCCCATTTTGTTGAGGTGTATAAGCACATGACTTTTGGTGAACCACACCTTTAGATAAAAACTCATCAGATAAAGGGAGAAACTCAGTCCCATTATCAGATCTAAAATATTTCAATGATGTGTGGAAATGGTTTTCAATGTATGCTAAGAATTGTATCACACTTAGCTTAGTTTGATCTTTAGCTTTCAAAAAAATAACCCATGTATACCTACTGTAATCATCAACAAGGGTTAGAAAATATCTATGACCAAGCATGGAAATGGTAGAGAAAGGACCCCATATATCAGCATGTAAAATTTCAAAAGGTGAAGTAGAATGTGTAATACTTTGAGAAAAGGGAAGTTTATTATGTTTACTAAAATGGCAAGGATCACAAGGAAAAGTATCATTATTACATTTTGAAGGAATGAAAGGAAAAACTTTGGATACATTGTGTAATCCTATATTGGATATATGGCCTAATCTTAAGTGCCAAAGAAAAGAATCATTATGCATATAACTATTACAAGCATGTTGATCATATGAAGAATGAAGAACATATAGTCCTCTCTGGAGTCTAGCTGTACCAATCACTTCCATGGACTAATTCTGCAGAATTTTGCATGAATCATTAGTGAAGTGAACAACACAATTATTTGTATGGACAAGTTTGGCTATTGAGATTAAGTTGACATGAAAAGATGGAATGTATAAAACATTATGAAGAACAAGATTTGGTGACAAAGAAATACTTCCAGATATAGATGCAGTGACATGAGATCCATTAGGCAAACTAACATGAATAGGAACAATTGTGTTGTGAGATATAAAAATGGACAAATCAAAGGCTATGTGATCAGTGGCACCAGTGTCTAGAATCCAAAGTTGGGAATTCTTACCATTTTCAGGATGAGAGTGAGTGTTCAAGACAAAAGGTGAGGTTGAGATAGAATTGGCTTGTGAGGTGGGCTTGGACTGTTGGAGTAATTCCAGAATGCTTTGATACTGCTCCTGAGTAAAGCCAACCATGGACTGAGCTGAATGCTGATGTGGTTCAACCTGACCTGTTTCAATAGAAGCAACTAATTGAGAGTGAGTAGCTTGAGTAGAAGCTTTGCCTTTACCTCTAAAACCTGGTGGATATCATGTTTAGTGAAACATGTTTCAACATTGTGATTAGTTCTCCCACAATGAGTACACACTCTGCTATGGCCTTTTGAAACTCCATTTCCACCAACTTTGCCTTTGAAGTATGTGTTGCTATTCTTGTTGGAATTGTTGCCAGAAGAAGAATTAATATGCAAAGTTGTGGATTCTTCAGACATGTTGCTATTTGAGATAACAGATTGAGAACTATTGAGTTCTCTTTATTGTTGAATAACAAGAGAGAAAGCTTTCTCTATATCAGGTAATGGCTGTATCATCATGATTTGAGTCTTGGACTGCATAAACTTCTCACTCAATCCTTTAAGAAATCGTATAACATAGTCTTGTTCCCTATACGTTCGAATTGAAGCAAGAGCTCCACATGAACAAGGTATAGCACAAGAACAAGCAGTAATTGGCCTATACGCTTCTAGTTCATCCCACAGAACTTTCATTTGCGTAAAGTAATTTGATACGTCAAGATTACCTTGGCGAAGTTTGTACAAATCCTCTTGTATATCAGAAATGCGGAATATGTCGCCGTGTGAAAAACGGATCTTCAGATTTTTCCATACATCTACTGCATTCTCAATCCACAAAATTGACCTAGCAATAGAATCAGAAATGGAACGGTGAATCCAAGCCAAAACCATTGTATTGCATCGAATCCAAGGAGCATAAAGCACATCTGATACTGGTGGTTTGGGAAGAGTACTATCAATAATAGAGCATAACAGAAAGTTGTTATTTGCCAACTGTAAAATCTTCATTAGAGAATAATAGATTACAAGAGATGTTTATATACAAGGATAGATTATCTAATACATACACTAAGCTGATGTGGCAAGTAATAGAAAAAGGAAATAAGAAGCTATGCTATACACTAACAGAATGAAAGTCCCAACAACTCCATATGAAGAATTCATAGTCGTCCAACTCGACACTAACCCATCTAAAACAATAAGGATAAGAGCTAGCCTCTCGACCTCAGTAGAATATAGGGCCATTACTACCAGCATACGTTAGCTACAATGACTCGTATATCTTTTACATGATTTTTATCCATAACTCACAACACCTTCCATGTTGTAATATGATAGTCAATCAACCCGCTGCACCGCTTCAAATTATCCTTTCGCGAACATATTAACCTGGACTGTCACATTGTTAGAGAAAGATTATAAGGAAAACTTTTTCACCTTACATGTCTCTTCCAACTAACAACTTATTGATATGCGTACCAAAACATTGTATTCCTCTTCATTTTCTAATTTTATATACAATCTTAGATTAAACATCCCTAACTTAAAGGAGGCTATTAGTTGGCTTACCATATTTATTGTAAGTTAAATCGATAGTTAGGTAGTTATAACAAATTCACTACTATATAAGCAACTAGGCCCAATGTATAATTCATTCTTATATTCAATATTAGGGAAATACTCTTTCCAGGCTATGGAATGTGTCCCACCACACTCACGAAAACTCAAAAGTAGTAGTCAGAGATGTATCTCTGGACGCACCAAATATCACATTAGTCTTCATAATTTTTTATAGATATTCAATTTTGAACAAAATTTGATATGAAGATATATCTATATATATTATTTGGGTCTATTCGGAGATACATCTCTGAAATACCTCATGTACTCATTTATTGTGTTTTTATTCACTGAGTTCGTTGAATTAATAACTCAATGATTTTTCTAGAGATGCATATCCGAAATTTTTAAGCGGGAAATTAAATAAAACACCACCTTGCATGATCTTCTTCTTCATGCTGAAATAAATTTTACACTCAAAACCCTTTAAAAAAATTCTTCCATTCTCAATCAAGTTTCCAACACCAAAACTCCAATCTTGTATTTTATAACATCAAAGGGAGCGAAAGAAGCTGAAATTTAAGTTAAAAATATTCATTTCATACCTTATTCCTTGAATTAATGTGTTTTTTAAGTTGAATATGTATCTCCATATTCATTTCATTTGTTCCTAATATATATCTCCCAATTTGCCTAATAGTTTGAATTTTGAATTTGTTTTTCTGTTATTAGTGGTGTTGTGAATTCAATGCCAATAACAAAGTATAGAATAAGGGAGGAATATCAAACAAGGAAGAAGAAGAACACAAGAATTGGTTATAACTGCTATTCTTTTCTTTCTCTTAGAAAACAAGATTACAAGTTTACAAGAATAACAAATAACCCTCTCACCCTAAATTAGGATTTGCTGTGTTGCAATGATGAGAGACTAGTATGCTATTTATAATAAAACCTAACATACTAACTAATGGGCTTTTTCCACAAGGCCCATTATACAAGCTAACTTAACAAACAAGCTAACTTAACAAATTAGGATTTAAACACTAAAACCTAATTCGACAAGAATCCTTCGACAAATACATGCTGGACCCTTCTTCGACTACAACATGTATTTCGACCAACTAGAGTTCGATCCAAAATCCCACAAATCTCCACCTTGGACCTAACTCTACAGCATCAAGAGACACTAACTAGCTTTCTTCATGCAGCTTTATCAACTGCATACAGTGGAAAAACTTGCAACTTGGCAATGTTTTGGTGATCATATCAGCAGCATTGTGATTTGTCGAGACCTTCAGCACTTGGACTTCTCCACGCTCGATTACCCCTCTGACGAAATGCAGCCTCACATCTATGTGCTTGGTTCGCTCATGATAGGCTGAGTTCTTCGACAGGTGTATTGCACTTTGACTATCACATTTAACAGTGATACCTTGACCTTGAAGTTTCAGCTCCTTTGCAAAACCTTCAAGCCACAATGCTTCTTTCACAGCTTCAGTTAGGGCAATATATTCTGCTTCAGTAGTTGATAAGGCAACAACCTTCTGAAGAGTTGCTTTCCAACTAATTGCTGTACCAAACATAGTGAAAACATATCCAGAAATAGATTTTCTGGAATCCATACATCCTGCATAATCGGAGTCAACATAGCCTTCGACTGCTGCTTTACTATCTTCACCCAAGGCTCCACCATAAATTAAGACTCTGTTCAGAGACCCATTTATGTACCTTAAAATCCACTTTAACGCTTGCCAGTGAGCCTTTCCAGGATTCGCCATGTACCTGCTTACAAGACTTACTGCATATGCTATATCGGGTCTAGTACAGACCATAGCATACATCAAAGAACCAACTATATTAGCATATGGGATGCTATTCATATAGGTTCTTTCGACATCAGTACTGGGACATTGATCAATACTCAGCTTGAATTGAGGGTTTGTTGGAGTCACAACAGGCTTCGAGTTCGACATACCAAACTTGTCAAGAATCTTTCGTAGGTATGCCTCTTGAGATAAGCATAATTTCGACTGCTTTCTATCTCTTCGAATGTCAATTCCAAGAATCCTAGATGCAGCTCCCAGATCCTTCATGTCGAACTCCTTATTGAGTTCAGCCTTCACCCTCATTACATCTTCGACATTGTTGCTTGCTATCAGAATATCATCAACATAAAGCAACAAAATAACAAATGAATTTTCAGGTCGAAATCTGGAGTAAACACAATGGTCGAACTGACTTCTAATGAAACCTATGTGTTCCATGAACTTGTCGAATCTCTTATTCCACTGTCGAGGAGATTGTTTAAGTCCAT
Source organism: Vicia faba (assembly GCA_948472305.1). Taxonomy (NCBI): domain Eukaryota; kingdom Viridiplantae; phylum Streptophyta; class Magnoliopsida; order Fabales; family Fabaceae; genus Vicia; species Vicia faba. The sequence continues at coordinate 165,167 of CATIWC010000773.1, read as the reverse complement.
ATAAAGATTTCTTCAGTTTGCACACATAATCTTCTTTCCCCTTTTCGACATACCCTTCAGGTTGCCTCATCAGGATTGTTTCATCTAAGTCACCATACAAGAACGCAGTCTTCACATCCATTTGTTCCAGTTCAAGGTCGAACTGAGCCACCATGGCAAGCAACATTCGGATGGATCTGTGCTTCACAACAGGGGAAAATACATCATTGAAGTCGACACCTTCTTTCTGAGTGAAACCCCTTGCGACTAATCTTGCCTTGTACCTCTTCGACATTACTCCTTCAATTCCTTCCTTAACTTTGAAAATCCACTTACAGCTGACTAACCTTGCCCCAACAGGTTTCTTGATTAGTTCCCAAGTGTGATTATCATGAAGAGATTTCATCTCATCATGCATGGCCTTTAGCCATTCAGTCTTCATTCGACTCCTCATAACTTCCTTATAATCTCTAGGTTCTTCGTCTAGAACTTCACTGGCAGAGATTAAGGCATAAGCTACAAGATCTGCATATCCAAGTCTCTGAGGTGGTTTTATGACTCTTCGTTGCCTATCTCTCGACAATAGGTAGTCATCAACAGTTTCCTCAACATCATCAGAATCTTCTGTTTCTTCTTCGACTTCATCTGGGATACGCATTTCAGCATCAACATGCTCCACCTCAACAGGAATCTCTACCTGTTCCAGCTCTTCGTCAACATCATCAGTTTTCTTGAAAGCCATTTCTGTTTCATTGAAAACTACATCTCGACTGGTGATACACCTCCTGTGACCTGGCTCTAGGCACCATAGCCTATAAGCTTTCACTCCTTCAGGGTATCCCATAAACATGCATTTCAGAGCTCTAGGTTCGACCTTGTCTTGCCTAATGTGAGCATAGGCTACACATCCAAATACTCTTAGTTTGTCGAGATCTGGTGGATGTCCCGACCAAACTTCTTCAGGTGTCTTCATATCTAACGCTGTCGAAGGACATCTGTTTATCAGATATGCTGCTGTCGAAACAGCCTCAGCCCAAAACACCTTCTTTAATCCCGCACTAGTCAACATGCATCTAACTCTCTCCAAAATAGTTCGATTAAACCTTTCAGCCAAACCATTTTGTTGTGGAGTACCTGCGGTAGTTCTGTGCCTTGCAATACCAGAGGCAACACAAAAACTGTCGAACGCCTCATTGCAAAACTCAAGGCCATTGTCGGTTCTCAACCTCTTTACCTTTCTGCCAGTTTGATTTTCGACAAGAGTCTTCCAACTTTTGAAATTCTCAAAAGTTTCATCCTTAGTCTTCTGGATGAATACCCATAACTTTCTGGAATAGTCATCTACTATGGATAGAAAATACTTTGCTCCTGAATGTGATGGACACCTTGCAGGCCCCCAAAGATCAGCATGGATGTAATCAAGGGATCCATGTGTTCTTTGTTTGCCTTTGTTGAACTTCATTCTACAGGACTTTCCAAGTACACAGGGTTCACAAAACTTCAGCTTTTCGACTTTATCTCCACCAAGCAGATTTTGTTTCCCTAATTCGACCAGACCCCTTTCACTGACATGGCCCAATCTCATGTGCCAAATTTCTGTCTTCGACAAAGGTTTCGTGGATGCAACATTTGTCGAACCACTTACAACTTCAGCCTCAAGGGTATACAAGCCTTGTTTCTTCACGCCTCTCAAGACTTCCTTCGACCCTTTCATGACTCTCAGGATACTTTTCTCTCCTTGAAACACATATCCTTTCTTGTCGAATTCACCAAGAGAAATCAAATTTCTCTTCAAATCAGGTACATACCTGACTTCAGTCAACAATCTTATTGACTCATCATGGAGCTTGAATCTCACAGATCCAACGCCTGCAATCTTGCAAGCTTTGTTGTTTCCCAGCAATACAGATCCACCATCTTGATCACATAAGTCCTCGAACAAGTCTTTGTTTGGAGTCATGTGCCAAGTGCATCCAGAATCCATAATCCACTCCTTCGACGAGTTGTTGCTTGAAACCACAAGAACATCAGATGATTCGAAATCATCTTGGACAATAGCTGCATTGCCATTATCCTTACCTCCATGATCTTTCAGGCGTTCAGGGCACACCTTTCTTGTGTGACCTACTTTCTTACAGTGATAGCATCTAATACTAGATGCATCACCACTATAAGACTTCGACTGATTTTTACCTTTCCTCTTGTCGAATTTTCCTTTAACAGCCAAACCTTCACCAACCGTCGAAGGTTTATGCTCCTTACGTTCGTTCAAGTCCTTAGAGTACAAAGCTGATTGAACTTCTTCAAAGGTCAGGGACTCTCTTCCATACAAGAGGGTTTCTTTGAAGTGAGCATGTGATCTGGGCAAAGCGCACAATAATAACAGCGCTTGATCTTCATCATCAATCTTTACATCAATATTTTCAAGATCAAGAATCAGCTTGTTGAACATATCCAACTGCTCAGCCAACACTTTGTCTTCAATCATCTTGAATGAATACAAAGCTTGCTTCAGGTAGAGTCGATTTACCAGAGATTTGGTCATATACAAACTTTCAAGTTTCACCCATAACCCTGATGTCGTCGTCTCCTTTGATACCTGTCGAAGAACCTTATCACCAAGGCTCAACAAAATTGCGCTGTGTGCTTTCTCGATCATGGCCGTCTTCTCCCTTTCTGTTAACGCAGCGTCCATCGCCGTCGCTCCCTTCAACGCTTCCAAACAACCCTGCTGAACCAGTAGAGCTTTCATCTTCAAGCGCCATAGACCGAAATCATTCACTCCGGTGAACTTTTCGATCTCATACTTTGTTGAAGGCATCTTCTCCACGCTCACCGCACCAATTTGTTGTGAATTCAATGCCAATAACAAAGTATAGAATAAGGGAGGAATATCAAACAAGGAAGAAGAAGAACACAAGAATTGGTTATAACTGCTATTCTTTTCTTTCTCTTAGAAAACAAGATTACAAGTTTACAAGAATAACAAATAACCCTCTCACCCTAAATTAGGATTTGCTGTGTTGCAATGATGAGAGACTAGTATGCTATTTATAATAAAACCTAACATACTAACTAATGGGCTTTTTCCACAAGGCCCATTATACAAGCTAACTTAACAAACAAGCTAACTTAACAAATTAGGATTTAAACACTAAAACCTAATTCGACAAGAATCCTTCGACAAATACATGCTGGACCCTTCTTCGACTACAACATGTATTTCGACCAACTAGAGTTCGATCCAAAATCCCACAAGTGGTATCAGATATGGTGCACCTGAATATGTTTCCCAAAGATATTAAGAGGATGGATGTTAAACCAGACGAAGTGAAGCATGGTGTTAAATCGGATGAAGTGAATGAACATGTTATATCGGGTGCTCGACTGATTATTGTTGATGCATATGTTCAGGCACAATTTATAAATAAAGAAGAATTTATTGTGCATAAACATATGCTACAATGGGTCCACATGAAGGCTGGGAAATTGGGGCTTGGTGTTGTAATCAGAAGGTTTGAAAATGGTTCAGATAGAAGACAAGCATTTATAACAATGAGATGTGAAAGAAGTGGCACGTACCAACCACGAATTAGGAAGTTTAAATGAGATGACATTGGATCAACAAAATGTGAATGTCCTTTTAAATTGCACGGATATCATAAGGAGAATGATACATGCAAATTTATTGTGGTTTCTGGTAATACATAATCATGGCTTGAGTAACAAGCTAGTCGGTCATCCCATAATATGTCTCCTTATTTGGGGGAAAGCAAACTTAATTCGAATATGACATTAAACATGGTAGAGTCGAAAAATACACATACATATTTGAAACAAAAAATACCTCTAAATGTTTCAAAAATTAATCAAATATATAATGTGCGTGCTCGAAACAACAAGTCGGTAAGAGGACCAAAATCTGAGATGCAACAACTGTTGAAGCTTTTAAAAGACGACCATTATGTTTTCTATGTGCATAGTTTGTGATGATAAATTTACCGCTTGAGATATATTTTGGACTCATCCTGATTCCATCAAGTTGTTCAACATATTTCTGTGCTCGTAATTGATTAAACATACAAAACAAGCTTTGGAAATTGTTCGTGTTACTTCTTTTTCAGCCTGTTTTGCATCTTTAGAATCCGAAAAAGAGGAAATGTTACATGAGCTTTGGAAATATGCAAGACTATGTTGAAGAACCAAGAAAACATGCCACAAGTAATAGTCATCGATCGCGACACCAGACTAATAAATTTGGTTCAACGATATTTCCTACAGTATATGCATTACTCCCTCCATTCCTATTTATAAGAAAATTTTGACTTTTTAGATTCATTGAATAATTGATGTATCTAACCTATATATGGACCAAATACATCATTTATTCGATGAATCTAAAGAGTTAAAATTTTCTTATAAATAGGAATGGAGGGAGTACTTTGTAAGTATCACATAATCACATTTAACAGTGTCAATGATGTAATCTCGATACAATGTTTGGCATAGAATTGGGGGATAAATTTTGGATAATGTCTCCATTTTTTATGTTTTTTTGTGTTTTACTGATTTTGTTTTGGATGGGTTTGGATATGCATCTCTAAATAAAACTCATTTTAATTGAAAACAATAACAAAACAAAGGCTTTTACGAATGTGCATATCTGAACACACCTCTATTTCGTAAAAGAAATAGGGCGTGTTCGGATATGCATATCTGAAATATGTCCTGATGAAATGATATGATTTCTAAAGTCCAAATTGATCTACAACTTATATAAATAGAGCTTTCTCATTCCATGTTGTTGTACTCCAAAATTTACCCTCTCATATTTTCCAAGATCTTCCCTTTGCATGGTGGTTACAAACACTTTCTTAAGGAAAATAATTTTTTTAGAGATAATCAAGTGTCTTTCGATTGACATCTAAACAGGGTATTTCGATTGGCATCTGAGCAAGCTTTGATTGGGCGCTGGACTTCCTTCGATGCAAGCCTGATTCACAAGCTTCGATTAGGTGTTGGGTCTCCTTCGATCAAGTTCAATTCCCAAGGCTTCGACTGCGCATTGGTTGCTTCAGGCTTGCCTTAGATTTACAATGCAAGAACTTCTTATATGCCTGCTTCGATTCACAAAGTAGTAGTCCCATGCAGACAAGTTTTGATTAACCTTTAAAAACCCTTCGATCAAGCTTTGGGTCCACAAGTATCACTCCAGCAGGGCCTTCTCTGTGCTTTCCTTCAACGCAAAAGGCACAAAGGCCTCTTCATGCTTGCCTTGGATTCACAAGGCAAAGGGCTTCTCCAGACTCACCTTCAATTCACTAGACAAAGGACTTCCTACATGCCTTCGATTCACAAGGCAAGATCTTCTTCTATGTGTGCTTCGACCCACAAGGAAATGACTTCCTTTGTGCGTGCTTTCAGCGCTCAAGGAAAAAGGCTTCTTTCAACTTGCCTTGGATGCACAAGGCAAAGGCCCCCTCTTCAACTTGCCTTCAACGCACAAGGCAAAGGCTCTCTCTGTGTGTGCCTTCAGCATACAAGAAAAATGCTCCCTCTTTAATTTGTATTTGATTCACCAGGCCAAGACCCTTTCAACTGGCCTTCTATTCTCAGAGCAATGACCTCCCTCAAGCTAGCATCCACAAGGAATCAGCTTCCTTTGTACTAGTTTTGACTGGGCAATGGTTCCCTTCGAAACTGCTTGCGTCAACTCTATCTCTGAACTTTTCAGCACATGATTTCCACATTATGAGCACACATTGGTGGCCCTTTCGAAGAATTCATAAGACATACATATGGGCTATTCGAAAGACACACAAAAGGGCCATTCGAAGGATGTACAGGTGTTCCATTCGAAGGAGACACATAATTATTGAAAATAAGTTTGTCTTATGATAAGTCTTAGTCCAAGTTGCTTACTGGCTCAAAAGCCAACATGTTGCCAAGCCCAAGCCTCCTGCACAATTGCATTCGAAGGAGGTAACAAGGGAAGTTTCGAATGGCTAGAAAGGAGCTTTCGTTTGGGCTAGTTAAAGAGTTTAGATCAAGCTACCAAGACAAATAGGGGCTCAATCGAAGAATCTCCAATGATGAGAATTGGAGCCATTCGAAGGAGACAACCATGGGCCAATCAAAGAGAAAAGATTGAGGGTATTCGAAGGAGTCAAATGTGTTCAGGTTCACCCCAAAGCTCAAAGGGGTAGGAACTCATCAAAAAAGGCAATCCCTTAATGTGTCTGATTTGGCCTTCAAAGTCTAGTTAATGGTTGTCCCTTTCCATTTCTATGCTATGACCCTCCCTTTATCTCCTATAAATACACAATACTTCTACAAGCAAAGGGTACATACTACATACATACGCACAAGGAAAGACTACACGCACACGCTGCCTCATAAGCCACACCAAAGTTATCAAAAATCTCATAAGTGATCCAAATCGAAGAAATCTTCAACAATGCTCCACTCACTCCCTGAAGTTTGCAGGAGGCATTCTTAAGCACTAGACATGTCTAACATATACTGGAGTATCACTCACACAATCTGTCCGTTGGTAATTTGCTTTCGATCTCAAACTAGCTAAGTATGCAATTTTAAATTCATGTTAATCATACATTCATGTTATTGCTAATGTGTATTATTGCTTTCATGCGTTACATGCAAGATTAAGCGCAGGGGTGAGATCGTGCCATTGCTTGGGCACGATCTATATTTTCTTTCGAATATCAGGATTCATGACATTGCAAGATGAAATGGCTTTCGATTCAGACCCAGGGAATTCGAATTAGGATTATATAACCATAGGCTATCGAATCCAAGACTAGATTCGATCCAAATCTGATTTTTTTTTGTTTCTCTAGTAGATTTTTTTTGTAGATCGAAGGAATGTATCAGGAACCTTAGACCAACTTCCTCATGGGATCGAAAGGCATCTTTAGGCTCCTTTTTGATCCATGCCTCCATGCTACAATTTGCATAGTCTCCTGCACCATCCTGCCCTTTTGAATTTTGTTTTGCGTTTATTTAGTTTTATTTACTCAGCAAAATATTTATAAAAATCATCACAAAAAAATTAGGATTAGATTTTATTAATTAAATTAATTTCTAAATTAATTAATTAATTAATTTTAACATCCTCTTTTCAAACAAAAAAAAATTAGAATGGAGGTCTAATTTTATTTTTCAATTTATTTTCTTTTCATAAAAATAAAAAATAAAACAACAAAAAGATTTTATTCTTAGGATTTTAGACGTCTTTTCAACTTCGCGCATTGTTATTATTATAACTGTATATTGAGATGTAATAGATGATTAGTAGGACCTTTATGCTTTTATTTATTTTCCCCCATTTTTTGGAATTGTAATAATCCCCTCCCCGAAGCTTTGTAATAGTGTAGGATTTATGATCCTGCATTTTATTTTCTGTATAATATTAACTGTTAGATGTATGGTAATAGGATTGTATGGCAAGAATAAAACAAAACGCTAGCAAACCTAACACAAAAGACAAAAATAACTGAAACAAGCACACTTGCATATATCACCTCTAGGGTACTCCCACTTTGATTACCTTCGGAAAATAAAATAGTCGTGTCCCTCAAAAGTATGGAAGCTTTAGCAAAGACCCTCGAATCAAAAGATCATAGTCCCTCGATGATCCTTCGGTGTTGCCTTATGGTAATTGATCTAGTCCCTTAAACAAAATTGCTAAAGCATCTCTATATGTTGCCTTTATGACTATACGATGACTCACAAATTTCCTTCATACATCCAAACGACTAGGGCTACCTACTCACTAATAGTAGGATAGCCTTGTCTAAAGTAAAGGAGGAAAAGAACGACCCTTTTGAGTAAAGTAGATAATTTTTAGATGCTTACTTAAACAAACTTTTTACACCTACGCAAAAATATTTCAAAACATTTTCAAATGATTTATCTACACTCTTGAGGACTGATACAAGAGTTATCATAAAGAAAATCATCACTTAAGGCATTTCAAAATACTTTTCAAAAACAAACAAAGCACAAGGTATTTTCAAAATGAGATAAGCATCTAAGAGCCCATAGAAAACTACGGATGGAAAGGGTGCTAACACCTTTCCTTTCCATAATCTACCCCTCTTACTCAGAAAATTCTCAAAAGGTCTTTTTCTGTTCTTTTCACCCTTTCATTTATATTTGGATAAAAGAAAAGTCGGTGACGACTCTTGCTTACCGCAACATTTGTGAATACAAACAAAAAACCAGTATAAACAATCGGTTCTGCCACTGTGTCACAGAACTGACAACTCAACTGGGGAAAGAAATAAAGTGGGGTTACCTTAGAGTTTATTTCATCTTTTTAATTGATTTACATTGTGTGTTTGTATGCTTTATCTTTAAAGGGTTTGCTTGGGTTTACTTGTAAAGATCCTACACCCGGATTTGGGGCACCATTTTTAGGTAAGCAGCAATAGATCGTGGAGACTGTACGGCATAAACCGATATGGTTGAAATGATAGCTACGTTAGTGTGACACATTTATTGAGATTTATAAGGAGCGGTTACTTCATGATCAACACCATGTTCTACACAGAAATCTTCAAACATCTTGGATGTGTATTTGCCACCTCCATTTATTCGCAGAACTTTGATCTTCTTCTCACTCTGGTTTTCGACAAGTATCTTTAATCTCTTAAAGGTTTCAAATACTTTGTCCTTTCATTTGATCACATAGATCCACAACTTTTGATAAAACTCATCAACAAACGAAACAAAATATATGTTTCCACCAATTGTATGTTCTTCGAATGGACCACATACATTTGAATATACCACTTCAAGTATGCAAGATGATCTCATTGACATAGTCAAAACAAAACAAAAAAATTGTATTTCTTTCCTACTAAACAACCTTCACAAAGTTTTTCAGGCATCTCAAGACTTGGAATTCCAGTAATCATATCTTGAGTCATCAATTGATTGAGTGATCGAAAATTTAAATGTCCAAACCTCAAATGCCACAACCAACTATCCTTGTGGTCAATAACAGTTTTCAAACATCGAACTTCATTCGAACTAATCATAGTCTTAAATGTCCTATTTTTCGACAATGGAGATTTTAAGACTAAATTGTTCTTGGTGTCGAATAATTTCAATACTCCATCTTTCATGACAACTGAGAAACCTTTTTTGACTAATTGTTCAACACTTAGCAAGATGCACTTTATTTTAGGTAGATAAAGCACATCTTTGATCATAGCTTTCCCTCCATTACTCATTTGAAAGACTATATTTTCAGTACCTTCTGCTTGCAACGAACTATTATCAGTAAGTTTTACCTTGCTCTTCTTCGACTTGTCAAAATCTTCCAACCACTCCTTTCGACCAGTCATGTGGTTCGAGCAGCTTGAGTCGAGAAACCAGAATTTGGATTCGACATGGTTATCTGCAACTGCAGCTATAACCACCATACCACCTTCAGAATCATCTGAATCTTGATGTGCAAGGTTCGCTCATTCGTCCTTGCTTGTCGATCCTTTGTATTTTCTGTATCAAAAATTCTTGGCTACATAACCCCACTTTTCACAGTTATAGCATTGCACATCTTTTTTATCTTCTTTTCCCTTTCGATAGTTTCCTCCTCCTCCTTTCGAGGATTCAGAATCTCCATCTTCGACCTGATGTTTGTGAGGTTTCGACCAAGACTTCTTTCCTTGAGTCTCGTCAAACTTTCATGTAAATTTGTTGGAACCACCATCCTTTTTCCATGACTGAGCTTGCAGAGCCTGTACCGAGTGTTGCACTCATTTTCTTATGCGCCTCCAACGAACTAACTAAATCTTCCACTTTAGTGGTTTCAAGATTTTTGGATTCTTGAATAGCTACGATAACGTAATCAAAGTGAGAGGTCAACATTCTCATTACCTTCTTAACTATGATCTTATCAGTTATGGTTTCACCACAACCCTTCATGAGATGGACGAGTTTTTGAACCTTCGACACATATTCTGTAACTTTTTCATCTTCTCCCATCCACAACAACTTATATTGTCGACGCAAGGTTTGTCACTTGACAACCTTGACTTTCTCACCTCCTTCGTAATACTTCACCAGAATATCCCATGCCTCCTTCGTCGTTTCAGCATGAGAGATTCTGTCGAAATTAGAGCATCGATCGCCGTCTGAATGCAATAAGAAGCCTTGCAATCTTTCTTCTTGACTTTGTTGTGGGTTTTTTTTCTGTTCGTCGATTGCATTTACAGCCAACGCAGGAATGCCGTCGATAACCACTTTTAGGGTTTCATGGAAGTCAAACAAGGATTGCATCTATTTTTTTCCATTAGATCCAATTTTTGTCGTCAAGCATTGGAAGAGAATTCAGAATGCCCTTATCACTAGTCATCTTCGCAGCAGTTGATTCACTTGCCTTAAAAACACGATATATGACGTGAAATTTTTTAAAACTCGATAAAGAACATTAACCGGAAACTCTGGATACCAACTTGTTAGTGCGTGAGACACTTTAGTGAAGAGAGAAAATAATAAAGAAAATAAGAATTTATATTATTGAATTGTATAAATAATGATACAGACTAGAATTATTTATATATAAATTTAATTGGACTTGAATCTACACAACTTGAATTATATTTAAATATTAAATCTAATCACATCTAATATTTTATTAAATCTAATTTAATATTTCAATAATAACAGTTGTGAGAAAAAAAGTTGGTCCAATGACACCACATACACAAATATATAAGAGATTTTTAATTCTTATACAATTTCTGAAATAATAATTTTTATTTTAAATGGATACAAATTCTGAAATCAGTGCTTCCTAATTTTTATAGTACTTAGTTGAAGGGACGAGATTCTTGGGTTTGGGTCCCTACACATTTGAAATGATTCATTGTAACAGGGGTTACTCATTTTTGTTGAGTTTGATGGAGCATCCTAATGATTCTGCAAAATTGTCGAAGGAATACCACGGGCTTTGGAGGTGCTGGTATTTGTGCAAAAGTTATCTTTGAGGGAAACTTTAATTCAAAAACAGGTAAAAATGATTTGAACTCTGAGGAGTATGTTGTGTTTTATGATTTCATCACTATGAGAATTATAACCATTTGTTTTCACTTTTTTTTTATTATAACGTGAGGTGAGATTTTAGACCTTCAAACTTTGTGTTAAAAAAATTATAATTTTTTTTTATTAAGAATAATGTTAAATATCTCGAAGTTAAAATTTTTTTATTTGGCCTCTTTGGTTCAATAAGTGTTTGACAAAAACATTGGTATATTCCTCTCAATAAACAAATCAACTCACTATTATAGGATTATGAATTCCTTTGTTTCAGTTTTTTTTTAAATAACTTTTATAATGTTAAGTATTTTTTGGTTTAATAGTGTTCTCGTTCCAATAAATTAGTGAGATTTTGAATTTGATTTTTGAATTTTTTTTTGTGGGTAATTTTTATATGTCTATTTTTTGTTTGATTCGGTCTTTGACATTAAACTTCCGTTATAAAAATGATAATGTGGTAAATGTTGCTGACATGTCATACTTTTTATTTAATCATTTATTTTTGATATAATCTATGTAGGTAGATTTATATTATTTAATTATATGAGTGTTAGATGTTAAATGTCAAAATTTTCAAAAATTACTATAGAATATATTAAGTCCTAGGTAGTATTTACTGTAGTCTATTCTCAAGAAAGTATTATTAATGGCGGACCAACCTAATTGTTAATCATACATCAATCTTTATTTATCTGAAAGAGAAAAAAATTAAGAACATCAAGAGAATAAATTAATTAAGAAAGACAACATTGTTATTGCAAATAGAAATTCAAAGTCATCACAGATTCGAATCAGGGGCACCCCCTAACATTAGGGGGTTTAGCTACTCATAATATTCAATAAAAACAAAATATAAAATTTAGACGTTACAAGTACTAAGATGAAATTGAATTTTCAATCGCTTCCGTTCATGAAAATCTGCATTCCACCAAAGTCTTTGTGATCTCTAATCTTCAACGGTTGTATTTTTCCCTCTTCAAAAAGTTCTCCTAATTGTGTTAAAAACTCCTTTAAATAGAAAAAGTCTTCTTCTTTCATATTCCCGTAATAAATCAAATTCAAGTGGACACTAAAATCAGGTCTGAAATAGCCAAATCACCCTTAATTGTCAAATACTGGCGATAAAGGAAAGATTTAAAAATCAGCATGCACGTCTGCTATGGCCAATAGCACCTGTTACGGGTGGCCATAGCAGACCACTGATTTTGCAATGCTAATTTGTGAAACAGGGCACTTTTGTTATGGCCAGTAGCACGTGCTATGGTGGTCGTAGCAAACCACAGATTCTTGTGATTTTTGCTGACTTTAATGGGTCTTGCTGCACCTATACCACGACCTATAGCACGCACTACGGGCGGCGGTAGCAGACCATTGAAACTTGGGTAAACGTTTCTGATTTTTCGTGATTCTCCAAGGTTTTTGCTAAGATCCCTCTTGAATATTTATTTGAACCTGAATTCAACCAACAACACATACTAAAAGCGTTAAAATAGTCAAAATAAACTCAAACTCTAACAATCACTGACCAGACAAAAACTGTCTCAAAAGACCACTAACTAAGAATAAAGTCTTACAGTTTTCTAGGATTTTTGCCAAATAAGTGACAGAAAATATAGCACAAATGGTGACTGATCACAATCCCAAACTTAGCTTGTTTCTTGTCCTCAAGCAATATACAGGGCAGAAAAACAATCATGTCACCCCCAAAATAATTGAAAATTCAACGCTTACCACAATACCTCTGAGATCTTTCGTGACTCGCTTTTGCTTCTTCCTTTAGAGTCCACTACTTTCCACATTTGATTGTTCTGCCACACTTTCATATAGAAGCACTATTTCACCTTCAGCTTATTTTACACTCTCACAAAAACTTTTGGGGTTAAATTGTTTGCACTCAAAATTTCATAGTATGCAATTCCAACTCATAAGTTTGAATAAATTCTCTCTTTATCTCAACATGCACACAACACGCACTTTTTGATGTCTTTAAGGTTGTAACGAGGCTTGAGTTAAGGTGGGATATGAAAAGGGAAAATAGGTTTTTGGATTCATAGTCAGTGTTATCGTTCTTTTCACTATGTTCATCCCAAAGTATCATTGTTGAAAATCTTCAGAAACACCATTTATCTGGTCATCTCCACTACTCAGTTTTTGGAGTATATTTATTATATCCAACAAAGTCTTTTCCTTTTGTGAGTGCTTTTCTTTATGAAATCACTTTTTTTATTTTTCTTTATATTAATTTTTTTATTCTTGATATTCTCTTTTTTTCCGACTCATGTTGTTCAGCTTCTGTGTGGCAACCCTAAACTTAAAATGAAACACAAATTCAAAAATAACAACAATCACTCTGAACAAAGTAAGGAAGTGTTTGGGCTATGGGTTAAAATGATGTGGTAATAAATAAAAACAACGGGATACATGCTCAAATGGGATGAACAAGGAATAATAGTTAATATAGATAACTTGAAAGGTTCAAGGGTAAAACAAACAACGTGCCTCAGTGTGTGTAACCATGCAGTGATATTCGAAAATAACTTACGCAAACTCTAAGTGATAGAGACATACCTGAATTATCTCTCACGATGAATGGTGTGTTTGGCCTTTTCTTCTCTCACCATGTTAGGTAAAGCTGACAAAGCCCATAATACCGCTAATGTGATGTAGCTTCCCTTTCAGTTTGGGATGCACAAGGTTCCTCGGTTAGTAGAGCTAAAGAAACTTATGTCCAATCATCTTCAAAAGTATCAACATTTTAGGGGTAATTCAACAGAAAGAAACCAAACATTTTGTCTGAGAACACCTTTTCATCCATTATCACTAGAATTCATCACTCATTTAGAAAGTAAACCAAAAAATTTGTAATACTTGAAACAAATGACACAAATAAATAGAAGAAAATAACACAAACAAACACAAGATAATAAAGGAAACAATAAAAGAAGTAAATCCCCCCCCCCCCCCCCCCCCAAAACTTGAACTAAACATTAGCCTTAATGTTTTAGAACAAGAGAGAGAATGGTGACTCACAGTGATCAACGGTTACCTCTCTTGGGTTGCCTCCCAAGAAGCGCTCGTTTATCATCATTAGATTGACGTTTAATTCCCCTTGTTATGGGGAGTATTTAAACTTTTATACCTTGTTTCTTGTCCTTTCCACAACAAAGAAATTGTATGGTTACTTTGTGCCTCAAGTCACCTCCTACTTCCATGTCCTTACCTTGATGTCGCTTTTTCTTCTTTCTTTTGGCATTTGGAATGGATCTTTGAGTTTTTATGCTTGTGGAAGCTGAAAAGGATGACACCCTCTGAGCGATTATCTTTTTCTTCCCTTAGCTTCTTAATCTCAAACACCTTCAAAGTTATTTCATCATCATATGATTTTAAAGTTAGTGTGCCTTTTTCCACTTCAAAATTGCATCGATTTGCGAGCAAGAACGGTCGAACAAGAAGAAGCAGTGTATCTTCATCTTCAGGAATGTCCATAATCTCAAAATCAACAGGAAATTTAAATTTATCAATTTGCACAATTAGATCTTTTGCCACCCCATATGACCGCTTTATGGTGTGATCAACAAACTTTAAATTTGTCCTTGTATCACTCACCTTTCTAATACCCAGCTTTTGAAAGATAGATAATGGCATTAGGCTCACACTAGCACTTAAGTCAATAAGAACCTTGGAAGTCTAGCCTTTTATTGTTCATGGGAGTGTGAGAGATCCATGATCCTTTTGCTTGATTGGGATTCTCCTATTTGGTGGTATTGCACTACACTTGTCATTAGAGGGTATCTGTCCATCTCTTATTGGTATCTTTTTAAATATTATTATTTTCATGAATTTATGGTACATGGGAATTTGCTCGAGTGCTTCAAAGAAAGGCATGTTGATCTCTAATTTCCTGAACAATGTGGAAAATTTCTCAACTTCTTTCTCATTTGGATCCTTCTTTGTTACTCTTGGAGGGTAAGGTAACTTAATCACCGATTTAGCCTCCTTTCTATTTTTCTCTTCAGTTGTCTTTACGGGAGGTATGACTTCTTCTGGATCTTTATTATCTTCTCTCACTTCCATCTCTACCTATATGACATGGTCATCATATTTTTCCTTCTCTTCTTGATCTTTAGCAACTTTCTGACCTCTTGTTGTGACAACATTAACATTCTCATGATTTTTTGGATTACCACGTGCTTGCGGAGATAAGTGTTGTGTTATCTGGTCTACTTGAACCTATAAATTCTTGATTGATGTTGCAGTGTTTCTTTGATTGTTCCTTGTCTCTTCTTGGAATTGGGAAGTTTGGGCAACCATCTTTTCAATAGCTACCTCCCAATTTGGCTTATGTGGAGCTTGTTGTTGATACTGTTGAGGCGATTGTTGCTACTTTTTAACATTTCCCTATTGATCTTTCAATGAGAAATTAGGATGATTCTTCCAACCTGGATTATAAGTATTCGAATATGGATTATTCTGCTTTAAGTATTTTATCTCTTCAATTTGTTGTGCAGTCGCAAGACAATACATGGAAAAATAAGGCCCACCACAAATTTCATTACTCACAGTCTGAGCAGGTTGAGTTTGAGCTACTTGTTGGTTACATATATTCAATGTATAAAGTTTTTTTCCGACTGCAATAACAACCTGATCTTCTAGCATAACAGTCTGAGTAGCCAGCTTCAAATCTATTACTCCTTTTGGTTTGTTTGTGCACATGTCATACAACTCCAGATGTTCGTTTGCCACAATTGCTTCGATGATCTTTTTAATACTATTGGTTATTGTAAAGTTGGATTAACCACCAGCTACTGTATCAATCAATTGCTTAGTCTTCAATCAAAGACCATTAACAAACATTTGTACTTGTTTAGTCTCGTCCAAATTATTAGTAAGGCAAGCGACTAGGAGTATTTTGAATATTTTTTAAGCATCTCCTAATGACTCACCCTCTGTCTGTTTGAAGTTCAAGATATCATACATTTTTCTGAAGAACAATGATGCTGGAAAATACTTATTCAAGAAATCTATTTCCATCTCTTTCCAAGAAGTAATACCGCTAGTTGGAATAGAATAAACCACTCTTTGGCATCTTCAGCTAAAGTAAATGAGAACATTCTCATCTTCTTTGCTTCATCAGTGTGTCCATTAATCTTTAAGGTGGTAGTCATAGTCAGACATCTTTGCATGTGTTTATTAGCATCTTCATTTATCTTTTCGGTGAACTGGCTCCTCTCAAGTTGAGTAATTATGCTCAAATGCAGTTGAAAATTAGGCACATTCATCGGACGATTTATAATTGTCAACCTACCACCCGGTGCATTTTTCCTACCATAGTCACCAAGGAGTCTCTCAGATGCTGGTGGATCTTCAGCCATAGTTTCTACTTCTTTTTCTGACTCTGAATCTGAATGGGCCAAGATTTTCCCTTCTTCGGAGTCCAGTCTTGCTAATCTAGCTTGTCTGAGCCTCGCGTGTAAAGTTCATTCAATTTCTGTGTCAAAAGGAAAATCAGCTAAGGGTTCTCCTCACATACAAATGTCAGAAATAGATTAGTAAGTAAAATAACTGGAATTAAAATTTTAGTTGCATAGAAACAAAATTTTAATTGAACTAAATTTAAACTCTATATTTTGGCAGTCTCCGACAACAGCGCCAAAAGCTTGATCCATAAAATAACAAGCGTACTATTTTTTCCTCTGTAGTAATAATGAACAAATTCCCCGAATGTCGATCTCAAGGACCTTGTATCAATATGGACTTTAAATTGTCGTTCAATTAAACAAAAACTATCATCTGGATTTGATTTGCTAATTTATAAAAATAATTGCGAATATAGTAAAGAGATATGTGGAATAGTTTTGACAGATATGAATAAAATGCTAAGTAAGGTGTGTGATTCAATCATGTAAAAATTCGGAATTAACATTACAATAACATATTTTAAACAATCAATTATCAGTTCTTAAGGGTGTTTACTCCTAAGTCCTTAGTGAGAAAACCTTTAATCATTCATCCTAGTTCCTATGTCCATAGAAAATCACTGATGAAATAAAGCATTATTAAATCAAGAATAATCTGGTTACTATAGGGTAACCCAGTCCTAGGTGATATCAACTATAGCATATTCTCATGAAAGCATTATCAATGGCGGTCCAACCTAATTGTTAATCATACACAAATCTCAATTTGTCCGAAAGAGAAAACACTAAGAACATCAAGAGAATAAATTAATTAAGAATAACAACATTGTTATTGCAAATAGAAACTCAAAGTCATCACAAACTCGAATCAGGGACACCCCCTAGCATATGGGGATTTAGGTACTCATAGTAATCAATAAAAACAAAATACATAGATGAAAATAGAATCTTCAATCGGTTTCGTTCATGAAAATCTGCATTCCACCAAAGTCTTTGTGTTCGCCAATCTTCAACAGTTGTATTTTTGCCCTCTTCAAAAAGTTCTCCTAATTGTGTTAAAAACTACTTTAAATAGAAAAAGTCTTCTCCGTTCATATCCCCCTAATAAATCAAATTCAAGTGGACAATAAAATCATGTATGAAATAGTCAAATCACCCTTAATTGCCAAATCCCGACGAAAAAAGAAAGATTTAAAAATCAGCACACACGTCTACTACGACTAGTAGCACATGCTATGGATGGCCGTAGCAGACCATAAATTCCACAATGCTAATTTGTGAAACATGGCACGTCTGTTACGGCCAGTAGTACGTGCTACGGATGGCCGTAGCAAACCACCGATTCTTTTGATTTTTGCTGAGTTAAATGAGTCTTGTTGCACCTCTTCTATGGCATGTAGCACACACTACGGGTGGTTGTAGTAGACCACTGAAACTTGGGTAAACTTTTCTGTTTTTCGCGATTCTGCAAGGTTTTTGTTAAGATTCTTCTTGAATATTTATTTGAACCTAAATTCAGCCAACAACACATACCAAAAGCATAATAATAGCCAAAATAAACTCAAACTCTAACAAACACTGACCAGACAGAAACTGGCTCAAAAGACCACTAACTAAAAATAAAGTCTTCCAATTTTCCTGGATTTTTGTCGAATAAGTGACAAAAAATATAGCACAAATGGTGACTGATCAATTACGTACCTTTTATGTTTAAATGTTGCCTCTATGTGGGTAACTCGCAAATACTCAAGAGTATATTCTGTAGAAGTAAGTGGAAGCTAGTCATTGGAGACACTCTTTAATTTATCTTTTTATGTAGTGGAATTCTGTTCTGATTTATGTAACATCAGATTGGGGTTGACGTTCGATTTTTGAACTATTATGTCGTTTATTTTAGAATTAAATGCTAATGATGTTGTTGAGATATTTTGAGACGCTTTGAGTTGAGTGTTGACAACACTTTTATCTATGTTATCAAAGTTGGAGTTTAAGTCTCAAATTATGTTGTTGTTTTACGTTTAAATTGCTTGATGACGATTCTGATGTAGTATTTTCAGACGAGTATTGATGTCGTGTAAATATCATGAATGTGTATGTTTGAAAAGTTAAATATTTTATTGTAACCCGTGTTACGGAGCAGGATAAATATGTCGTTTTTTTGAAGTATGACACTCTTGTGTCGTGTTTTTAATTTATATATCTGTTAGTTATACATGTAGTTTAGAAGGGTGTTATACATACTGCTTAGTGATTGTCTCTCCACGAGCCTTCACTTGATTCACCAATCTTGTGATTCTTGTAGTAAATTCACTAATTGTCTTCATTTATTCCATTTGTATCAATTTCAATCACCTCTTAAGAGTTTGTAACCTCAACAACTTTGCCTTATCAGGTTTTGCATAACTTTTTCTCCATAATTTTCCAAGTTTTCTTTGAGGATGTGCAATCACCAACCTTTTCAAAGTTATCAGCATCAACACATTGATGAATTAGATACAAATTTTATAAATCTTTCGTCTTCTCTTCCTTACATGCATTCCTTTGTGTATTCGTTACACATTTTACAAGTGGATTATCACCATTCTTGTTCACTTCAATAACATCTTGATAGCTGAACAACACTTTCATTTGTTTGCCTTATTTATCATATAATTCTTCGCATCAATAATTAGGAAATTTGCAGGAATACATTCATAGGAGATGTAAAGTATTTTCGCACACTAAATATTTGATCAAAGAATCAAACTCTTGATATAAAATGTTGGGGAAAAACTCAATTAGAAAAGAACAATGATGAACAAGTGTAAAAAATGTAGAAAGAGTAAAGAATTAAAGAGAATAGAGTGAAAATAATAACATTATCATTATCAACCTAAATTATCATTATCAACCTAAAGTGGATTATTTATACACAATTGCTTACAACTAACTAACTAAATAGAAAAACAAAATTTAACATGACATAACTGATTACTGCATACTCATAATCGATTACAAATCGCTACTAACTTGAATGATAATTGATTATAAAATTTTTATGTTTGATTCTAAACAAAGTGGTAATCAATTACGTACACGAATTAATTGGTCACATTCTACTTAAATTACTATTTAAAAGTACTTTTCACAACATGTGAGTAGGAGTTTGGTAGTCAAGTTATAAAAAAAAAATTAATAATTTGGTGGATGCTTCATATTTATAAAATGTTTATTGTTTTAAATAATAGTTAAATTTTTATTTTATTTTACTCGCGCATATTTATATATTCATCCTAACCTATATAGACAACGATTCCCAAAATTGAATCTCTGTTTCCAAAAATTAATTTACTTTTACTTTACTGTTGTCGACATTCTTCTACTTATGAGTCTCTCCCTTTTTTGCTCCTCATTCTTCTCACATTATCTGCTCAAATTTCAACTTTGCTCCCTGCGTCCTCGTATATTTTTGTGCAATTATTCTGTTGTCTGTTCATCTTCCTAGTGGAATGCGCTGAGCAACAGAATCTTAACAGTATCGATATTATGTCGGCAACAGACAATCCAAAACTTAAACAAACAAAAAAAACAAAGTAAGTTTTTCAAGCGTGAACAAAAAACTATTATGCTGTCTATTTATTCATTCAGCTCACAAAGTTTCATAAAACCATAAAAAAATAAAATTCATTAAAACTCTCATATAACACTTTTGTTCACTTCTCTAATTTAAAATTGACCTAATCTTAAAGGACCTTGCTAAAAATCTAATCAAGGATCAAAAACAATATTTTAACCCTTCTTTTACATTCTCACCCCTTTGCTTAAGAGTATCTTCACTTTGGTTATCTCTAATCACTAAAATTGGAAGAAGCTTGATCTTCAACAATCAAAACCCGAATGCATCGACTCTAGTGATCTTCAACCTCTTCACAGACGACAAAAACATCCTACATGACAAAAAAAAAATTACTATATTAGTTCAAAGAAATGTCTAACACGTGACAATAGCACTGACACCATTGAAAAAAAATGTGTATATGTCTATATTAATGTTGATGTGTCTTAGTTCATAGATTATAACATTCAATTATGAAAAGGCATAGTTAAGTAAACTTACTCCCAAGGAACATCACCAACCATAATCAAATCTCCTTCACCATCTTCATAAGTCAGCACATGACATCTCTCTGATTGCATTCCATCCATCTCAGTGCCCCCTATTAAAAAAAACATGATACATTAATTTCAATACAAAAACTCATTTTTCACAATTAAAAACACATAAATAGATAAATAACAAGGGGCATTGTTTGTAATTACATAGAATTGTGGTGTCGAACATATGTTCAAGAGTATTGACTAACTCTTGATAGCAATTATGAGCTAACAAATTGAGTTTCCTCCCGATAGGAATCCCTTCCATGTAAACCTTGACAAAGAAACTGACATAATCGCCGCCGCAATCATTAACTTCACCACCACCTTGTTGCTGCTGGAATGGTTGCCAATGTCCCCTGGAAATGCTCAATCCAAGGTTAAGATCAGGATGATGAAACTGTTGTTGTTCATCAATGTTTTGGTGTGTGATAGAGGAAGAAGGATTGGAGGAATTGTGAGTTCTTCTTCTACTGTTGGAAGAAGAGGAAGAGGAAGTGGAAGGTTTACCCATAGTGTGAATGAATATTGTAATGGAGAATTTGAAGCCGCCAGGTTAAGGCTTAAGTAATAAAGAGAGAGAGAGAGAGAGTTTTTTGAGTAGCAGCGCCACCACGCATCTTCTTTTTTGTTGGTCCTATGCAATTTGTAGACCTGAAAATGTTGCCATGATAGCCGACAATTACAGATGTCAATGAATAAAAAGTGTACTACTAATGACTGCTTTTTACAGTATTTGACAAATTTTAAGAATTCTAATTTGTTTGTTCAAAATAATTGTTCATTTTGTTTTTGTTTTACTACAACTTAAACTATTATTCTCAACAGATTAAAATTTTGTTATGATATTATTTTATTTTGAAATATTAAAATCTACTTCTGTTTTTATTTATAAGTAAATTTTAAAAAATTTAAACGTATTTAATGTCTTTATTCTAAATTTATCTATGCATTAATTACTCAATATTGTTGGTGAATGACAATTTAATGAAGGGTATATTAGTAATTATGTTATATTTCTTATATGAAATCAATAAAATTAAATATATTCAACTATCTTTTCTAATAAATGTGAAAGTTGTCTTTTTTATTTATAAATCAAGTCGGAGTAGTATAATTATATACATGAACATTTTTAAAATATATAAATATGTAATAAATTGATTAAATTTATTGATTAATTTTTTAATATATGAAAGGAAAAAAATATACTTAAATAAAATTTAACTAAAATGTATTCACAATGTAAAAGAGTTTTACACAGTTAATCATATTCGTTGGATGTTGAGAAGAATTTAAATTTTATTTTAACCATTTACAAAATAATGTAAACTGATGATGAGGATGAATTAATAATATAAAATATTTTACATTGACAATACATACTAATTTACATACTAATTTACATCTACTTATATGTCTCTTTAATTTATATGCAATTATAACTATAAAACTTATAAATTCATTATATAGAATAAAAGAGAAGGCTCAATTATCAGTTTAAAGTAACTGTACTAAAGTATCGAAGATACAACATAATCCTGCTTTACATGTAAGGGTGGAAATAAGTTAAACCGAGTTAGACTTTTCCAAATTTAAATTTGGTTTGTAAAAAAAATTGAAGTTTAAGTCTAACTTGTAATTTGTCATAAGTTTATTTTTTAGGTCCGGGTCTAACCTCTTCGAATGCTTGATTAACATGTTAGCCTACGTAAAAGCCTATTTATTTTAAACATATATAAATAAGCAATTCAAATAATATTTAAATAAACTAACAAATAAAAAGACCAATGAGACTAAAAATTTGTTTGCATTGATTTATTTTAACTTACCTATGAGCATAAGTTTTGTGAGACTATTTTTTTAAGAGAACTTATGAAAACAACTTATCACATTGTCCATAAGATATTTTCAGCTTATTTTCACAAGTTTTCTGAGATAACTAAGTTTTATTTATGTATTTTAATTCAAAGTACAAAACATAACATAATGATAATAAAAAAATTATTCATATTTATTTAAATAGGTCGGCTTGATAGGCTTAAGAGGTTTTTTTATGGCCCGGGGCTTGGCCTTTTTAACTAAATAGACTTATAAAAAAGCCTAGGCCTTTTCTATTTAAAAAAAAAAAGTATGACCTGGCCTGAGCCTTTGTTGGCTAGGTCGTAGGCCCCTATTAGCGGTGTGACCTATTTCTATCCCTATTTACAATTTCACATTAGATATGGATTGTTGTTTACCGTTAAATGTCATCAGAAGTCTTCACGCATTCCATGCTGAAAAGCAAATAATGTTCTTAACTGACCCTCATATATAAGGCATTTCATGTGAAACCTAATTAGGTATCCTCTTAACTATAAATCACATTTACTCTTCATTCTCTTAGTGACTTAGACGTTGGAGTGATAACTTGCAAGTCCACCCTCAAGTCATCGCACCGGAGATCTGCTCCACTGCATCAAGACTCTACCTCATCATTTCACCAAGCATTTTTTGTTCTCTAGCGGAATAATAAAGTCGTTTAAGGGAGTCAACTTATGATTCATGAGAATTTCCACAACCATATTCCTTATGATACAAAGTCATGAATCACAATAGAATTACACTCAAATGGAGAAGATGACTTTTGATCCAGGCGCCAAAACATTATAGCTTCTTCATCATCCAAATCGTCTCCCACCTTCGTAGTTGAATCAGTTGGTATATAATCTTCTATCAAGAAAGGGACCCAACCACGAAGCTCACTTAAATCATCAACAACAACCAAAAGAAAATAAAAAGATATACAATTTCTAGGGTTTTTAGACCACAAGAATGTGGATGAAACTCATGCAACGCTTCAACTGGATGTAATGGTTGTCATAACCAACCACTCAATATTTGGGATCCTTATCGATGAGAGAAGCTCATGCAACCCGATATACCTCAAGGTCTTCACAAAATTATGACTAACCGCACGTAAGAATTGAAGTCGTGCAAAGGTGGGAATCTTTTGGCATTCGATAACTCATCGACTCGTCCATATGGAACCATAGACTTGTTGATCTCTTTCGGGGAAGGTAAAAACAAGAGAACCTAGAAAGTGTGCTTCCTCATTATCCCTTATGAAAGCGTCTACAACGATATCCTTGGAAGTTTGGCTTGGCTGCGTAAGACACATTGGCCTCCACGGCCCATTTGAAGACGAAATATCATAATAATTTATATGAGTTAATTGTTACTACGACCAATTTATGTGGAGCTCATCTTATACACAAAACAATATTGAAGAACCCCCTCGTGATCAAAGTCTCCTTGAGAGGAAGAAAAAGAATGTTTGTGAAGTCGTTGGCATAGTCAACCTTGACGTGTGAGAAAAGGAAGTTTTATAGGATACTCAAGTTAGAATGTCAATGACAATCGTCATTACATAGTTTGTATGAAGAAGTTATGGTAAATTCAGAAGAAGAATGATCAAAAACCATGTTAAAATATGAAGACTAGATCAAAAAGTCAATAAAGGAAGCTACTTGGTGAGAAAAATGAAGAAAAAGGAGGAAAATAAGGATTTCGCCACTGGTTTTCTCGCGCGTACGATGCATCTCGTTATGACGCGATGAGGAGTGCATCGGGACTCGATACTGAACCATCACAACGCGGTGTTGCTTCCCCACTGGACATGTTTTTTTGCCTATTTAAGGAGATTGTAAGTATTTGTTGGCAGCAATTTTGGTAAAACAATGACTTAATAATGTTTTGCAAAATGTCTCGACATTTGAAGCAAACTGTTTTGAATTATGTCAAAGCAGATGTCTTGACATCTGCCTCCTAAACTAAACTCGGCCTAATATCAGTTTAAGTTTTATGTTTCCTGTTTTCATGCGCGCCATAATTCAGGATTTATGACTCATAGGCTGCGAAAAATATGGAGGAATATTTTTCTTTTTAAATTATCTTTATGGATTATATCTTGGCCAATTTTCATGGAAATATTCAAAAGATTTGAATATTTATTTTTCAGCCCAAGCCCACTGCTGCGCCTATATAAGGACTTGCTTCTTTATTCGTACTACGACAACTTTTGAAGAAGAATACTTTCTTTCTGTTTTATAAGTCTAAGTCTTTTAATTGTCAAACACTCTAGTATTTATTTAATACTTGAGTTGTTATTTGGGTTGTTAATTGTGTATCATTCATAAGATTTTAAACATTGAATGATTGAAGTCTTTATAACTTATTATTTCAGTTATTTCTTCACTGTAAGTGATTGAAGGGATTTGAGGAGGGCCTCATACCTAGTAGTGTCTTAGGTAGAAGTATAGCACGGGTAGTGATTAATTGATTAGATCATAAACCGGTTGTTTACTGAGGGTCTATGAATTGATACTATTTAGTGGACTTGTCCCTGGCTTGGTAGCCCCCGAGTAGGTGTTGTTGTACACTGAACTGGGTTAATAATCCCTTGTGTTTTTACTGCTTTTATTATTGTTGCACTTTACTTTGTCCTCAGATATTTGTGTCGTGACATCTCCTTCAACATCACATATCTGATACTAGAATTTCAATTGGTATCAGAGCAGGCATCCTGCTCTATATCTGGGTGAGATCCAGGGAAGATACTTTATGGTACTATGGACAAGGAAGGAGGATTTGTGAACATACCACTCATTATGGATGGAAGTAATTGTGACTATTTGAAACCACATATGGTTGCCTTCTTAAAGTCTATGGACATAAGAGCTTGGAAAGCTGTTTTAAAAGGATGGAAACACCCTGTCAAATTGGGAGAAAATGGGTAACCTACTTCTGAGTTAAAACCAGAAGAAGATTGGTCTAAAGAAGAAGATGAAATTTCTCTTGGAAATTCTAAAGCCTTGAATGCTATATTCAATGGAATTGACAAGAACATTTTCAGATTAGTGAACATATGTGAAGTAGTTAAGGATGCATGGGGAATTCTTCAATCTACTCATGAAGGCACATCCAAAGTTAAGATGTCAAGACTTTAGTTGCTCACCACAAAATTTGAGAATTTGAGAATGAAGGATGATGAAAGCATTAATGACTTACATATGAACATTCTTGAAATTGCTAATGCATCCAGTGCTTTAGGAGAGAAAATACCTAAAGACAAATTGGTGAGAAAGATGGCCAGGTCTCTTCCCAAGAGATTTGATATGAAAGTGTCTGCTATAGAATAAGCTCAAGACATTGACAAAATGAAAGTGGATCAAATTGTTGGATCCCTTCTGACATTTAAATTAAGCATCAATGAAAGATCTGAAAAGAAGAACAAAAGCATAACCTTTATAGCAAATACTGAAGATGAATAGGAGGATCGTGATTTGGATACAAATGGAGGAATATCAAATGCTTTATCCATGCTTGGAAGAAAGTTTAACAAAGTGATAAAAAGAATGTATAGGAACCAAAGATCAAATGTCAAGAACATCTCATCCGACATCCATAAGTCAAATGAGTTTGGAAGAAAAAGGGCTGAAGAAAAATTCACTCAAGGGAAGGGAATACAATGTCATGAATGTGAAGGCTTTGGTCAAATTAGAGCTAAATGTCCTACACATCTTAAGAAATAGAAGAAGAATATATCTGTTACTTGGTCTGAAGAGGACTCAGAGAATGATCTTGAAGAATCTGCCAAGTATGTTAAAGCATTAACAGGAAAATATGTATCTGATGAAGAGTCTAGTGGTGGGGAACTAACCCTTGATGAGTTAGCTACTTCATACAAAGAATTATGTCTCAGAAGTGTAGAAGTGGGCCTTGAAGGGGAGAAACAGAAAGTCCTCATAACTCAACTGAAGGCAGAAAGGGAAGAGAATTTAAAAACTATTTTCTAATCTGGAAAGTGAAGTGACTTCCTTGAATTCGAACCTTGATAGAATGGTCAATATTCTCAAGATGTTGAATAATGGATCTGACACATTAGATGAAATTCTTCAAGCAGGAAGAGTGACAGGAGACAAGAGTGGTCTAGGGTTTAATGAGAAAAAGGAACCAAATTCTAAAGAAACTTCATTAGATTCCACTCATGCCAAGTCTAAACCAAGGATGTCGAATCAAATGTCTAAACATCATGGGAAGAAAAGACATCATGGAAAACATCAAGGCAAGAAAAATTTTAATCCCACCAGAGAGAATTCTCAACCCTGAAGATGTCATCACTGTGGAAGGCTTGGTCATATAACGCCTTTTTGTTTCAAGTTGTATGGGTATCCTAAAACTACTCCTCTTCACAAAACTGATCAGATTCCTAAAATAGAAAAAAGAAGAGACAATGGGTTCCCAAGTCTAATGGTGCTAGTTTCATAGCTCATACCTCTCTCAGAGTATCAACCAAAGATGACTGGTACTTTTACAGTGGTTGTTCTAGACATATGAGAGGTGTCAAGAATCTGTTGGTAGATATCAAATCTCATTCCACCAGTTATGTGACTTTTGGTGATGGAGCAAAAGGAGAAATCAAAGGTGTTGGCAAGCTGGAATTTTCAGTAGTCCCTAAACTTGATGATGTGTTACTTGTTAAAGGGTTAACAACTAACCTAATAAGTATAAGCCAATTGTGTGATCACGGATTCAAAGTTAACTTCACCAAGGAAGAATGTCTTGTTTGCAATTAAAAGAATGAAGTTATTATGAAAGGGATCAGATCTAAAGACAACTGTTACTTATGGGATCCTCAAGAGTTGAACTTCTCCTCAACATGTGTTTTAGCTAAAGAGAATGAAGTTAAACTACGACATCAAAAATTAGGGAACTTGCATCTTAAAGGTATGAAAAGAATTATATCTGAAGGAGCAGTGAGAGGGATTCCTAAGCTCAAGATAGAAGAAGGAAGAGTATGTGGTGATTTCCAGATTGGAAAGTAAACTAAGATGTCACATCAGAAGATCCAACATCTAACTACATCAAAAAATTTGGAACTTCTTCACATGGACTTGATGGGACCTATGCAGGTTGAAAGTCTTGGTGGAAAGAAGTATGCATATGTTGTTGTAGATGACTTCTCTAGATACACATGGATAAGTTTTGTTAGAGAAAAATCAGAAAATTTTGAAGTGTTTAAAGATCTCTGTCAAAAGCTTCAAAGGGAAAAAGATAGTCATGTCATCAGAATCAGAAGTGATCATGGCAAGGAATTTGAGAACAACAAATTTGCTGACTTTTGCTCTTCTAAAGGAATCAACCATGAATTATCTTCTCTCATTACTCCTCAACAAAATGGGATTGTGGAACGCAAGAACAGAACCCTTCAAGAATCTTCCAGAGCCATGATTCATGCTAAGAAGTTACCCTACCATTTTTGGGCTGAATCTATGAATACTGTGTGATATATCCATAACAGAGTCACTATAAGGAAAGGCACTTCAGCCACCTTGTATGAAATATGGAGGGGAATAAAACCAACTGTTAAATACTTTCATGTTTTTGGAAGTAAACATTACATCTTATCTTATCGCGAACAAAGGAGGAAGATGGATCCCAAGAGTGATGAAGGAATATTCCTAGGTTACTCTAAAAATAACAGAGCTTACAGAGTTTTTAACTCCATAACCAAAGTTATGATAAGGTTAATAAATGTTATTATTGATGATAGAGGATGCAATGCTGAAGAAGATGTCTCAGAAGATGTTGGAACATCTTTGTCTGGTATTCCAGCAGAATCAAATGACAGAAGTATTGATTCTAATCCACCTCAAAAAGATCCTGAGCCTAGTCATCTCAATAAAGGACCTTCAATTAGAACCCATAGAGATCATCCTAAGGAGGTTATCATAGGAGATCTAAATAAATGAGTGACTACCAGATCAAGAGATGGAATATCAAAATCTTGCTTTGTGTCAAAAATTGAGCCTAAGAATGTCAAATAGGCCATAACTGATGAGTTATGGATTAATGCTATGCAGGAAGAGCTAGAACAATTAAGTAGAAATGAAGTTTGGGATCTAGTTCCTAGACCTAAAGGGACAAATGTGATTGGCACTAAATGGGTATACAAGAATAAATCTGATGAAAAAGGAGTGGTCACTAGAAATAAGGAAAGGTTAGTTGCACAAGGATACACTCAAATTGAAGGAGTTGACTTTTATCAAACCTTTGCTCCTGTGGCAAGAATTGAATCAATCAGACTACTCTTGGGATTTGCATGCATATTGAAATTTAAATTGTTTTAAATGGATATAAAGAGTGCCTTCTTAAATGGCTATCTGAATGAAGAAGTCTATGTGGAACAACCAAAGGGATTTGTTGATCCAAGTTTCCCTAAACATGTGTATAAACTGAAGAAAGCTATGTATGGATTAAAGCAAGCTCCAAGAGCTTGGTATGAGAGATTGACAGAATTTCTTAGTGAGAATGGATACATGAAAAGTGGCATAGACAAAAATCTTTTTGTCAAGGAAGAAGAAGGGAAGATCATGATTGCACAGATTTATGTTGATGATATTATGTTTGGTGGGATGTCAAATGAAATGGTTCAACATTTTGTCAAGCAAATGCAGTCAGAATTTGAGATGAGCCTTGTTGGTGAATTAACCTATTTTCTTGGTCTTCAAGTTAAACAAATGGAAGATTCCATATTTTTATTTCAGATCAAGTATGCTAAGAATATAGTAAAGAAGTTTGGGATGGAAAATTCCAGTCACAAAATAACTCTTGCTCCCACACATCTGAAGTTATCTAAAGATGAAAAAGGAGTAAGTATGGATCAAAGTCTTTGCAAAAGTATGATAGGCAGTCTTCTATATCTCACAGCTAGTAGACCTAACATTGCCTTTGTTGTAGGGGTGTGCGCAAGATATCAAGTTGATCCTAAAGTTAGTCATTCCAACCATGTGAAGAGAATTCTTAAATATGTGAATGGTACAAGTGACTATGGTATGTTATACTCTCATGGATCTAGTTCTGCCTTAATTGGTTATTGTGATGCTGATTGGGCAGGAAGTGTTGATGAGAGAAAAAGTACATCAGGAGGATGCTTCTTTATGGGAAATAATCTCATATCTTGGTTCAGTAAGAAGCAAAATTTTGTGTCTCTATCCACTGCAGTGGCTGAGTATATTGCTGCAGGAAGCAGTTGTTTTCAATTGGTTTAGATGAAATAAATGCTAACAAAATATAATATCAAACAAGATATCATGACATTATTCCGTGACAATATAGTGCTATAAACATATCAAAAAATCCTATTCAACACAGCAAGACCAAACACATTGATATCTGCCATCACTTCATTAGAGAACTTGTTGAAGAAAAGATTGTTGCCCTAGAACATGTAGCCATTAAGTTGCAACTGGATGACATTTTCACTAAGGCTTGGGATGCTAATCAGTTTGAGAACTTAAGAGGAAAATTAGGGATTTGCTTATATGATGGTTTATAGCAATTAAAGGTGTGTGGTAATATCATTAAAGTGATATTATATTATTTATGTTTTCAACAAATCAAATTTCAAAAACAATCATTACTAGACTGTCTCAAAGTGTTTCCCAGACGCTACGAAATTACATCTTTCCACTTTCACAAACTCTTCATTCTCCTCTACAGAAAAAGAACCCTTGTCATTCTTCATCTCTTTGCTCAAAAATCTTCAAAGATGTCTCAACATCATACATCGTCTTCCTCAAAATCTGTCAACCTCCCTGAAAATCTCTCCCTTGACAGAGTACTTGATGTTACTCCTCTAACAACTATATCACCTCTTGAGAAGAAGGTCAAGAAACCCAAATCATCACCTGCAAAGAAATCCAATGATGATAAAGGTAACTCTTCTAGTGCTACTGATGATAGGACATAAGAAGAGATTGTTAATGTTGATAGAAGCATTAGAAGGCTAGTAGATAGAGTATTAAATGAACGTTTTACTATGCCTGGGATTTCTACTCCTCTTGATCGTATGCCTCCTTCAGATGACAAAGAAAATGACCCTAAAAGTGTTGCTGCTGAATTATCCACCTTCAAGAAAGATGCTGCTGAAAGCAAACTTGAGAAGCTTGCTACCTCTGCTCTAAAGGAAGTGGAAGAAGAAAATGTTGAACAAGATATTCAGGAGAACTCTCCTACTAAAGAAGAAGATGCTTCCTCCAAGGTTGCAGAAGGTCAAAATGTTGAGAATGTGGTTGATGTAGATGAGCTGTGTGACAATGAGCTTATTACTAATGTGGTGCATGCAATTGCAAAAAGGCTCAAATCCAGGAAAGTGAAGGATGTAAGTGTCACACCCCTGCCAAGACAATCAAGAAGAAAACCATGTATGGTCCCCCAAAGGCCAGAAGTAAAGTGGTTCCTCCCTCCAACAAGAGAAAGGTTAGACCTGATGACTCCTTAGATGATGATGAGGATGATATCCAGAACATCTCTCCTGTGAAGAGATCAAAAAGTAATAAGAAATTTATATTGGTTGAAGAAGATGACTCTGATTATGATGTCGAGTAAGATTTCCAGGACATATCTCATATCAAAAATTCTGCAAGCAAGAAACTGTCTGTTAGGGTACCTGATGCCCCTCTTGACAACATTCCTTCCATTCTGTTGGGAATGCTGAAAAGTGGAAGTATGTGTTTCAAAGAAGAATTTCCCTGGAAAGAGAATTGGGAGTTGGTGCTCTAGAATGCAAAGAAATCATGGATCTGATATCTTATGCTAGATTGATGAAAACTGTTACCAGGTTTCCCAAATGCTATGAGAATCTTGTTAAGGAATTTATTGTTAATATTCCTGTTGACTGTGTTGATCATAAAAGTAAGGAGTATAGAAAGTGTATGTTAGGGGTAGGTGTGTAGAATTTTACCCTGCTATCATAAATAGATTTCTGGATAGGTCTGAAGATGACTTGTGTGAGCGGGAAGTAACAGATAATCAAGTGTGCAGAGCCATCACTGCTAATCAAGTGAGTGAGTGTCCCATGAAGAACAAACTTCCTGTTAGCAAGCTATGTGTGAAATATGCTATTTTGCATAGAATTGGAGCTGCTAATTGGGTTCCTACTAATCATACTTCAACCGTCACTATTAGCTTAGGAAAGTTTATTTATGCTGTTGGAAACAAAAAACTGTTTGGTTATGGTACTTACATCTTTGATCAGACTATTAAGCATGCAGGAACTTGTGCCATTAAGATGTCCATTGCCTTTCCTTCCCTCATCTGTGGAATTATTCTTAATCAGCATCCTGGAATTCTAAGTGGTAATGATGTAGTATGCAAGAGGGAGTCTGCTTTGACCCTTCACTTTAAGCTTTTTTCAGGAAAACATGTCCCCAGACATTGTTTTGACATCTACATCTGCTGAAAACAAGACCTCCACCAAGGATGACATGATCACTAAATTAAGGGAAGCATGCAAAGAACTAGATGATGTGATCAGAGTTAGTTCAACAAGGAAGATAACTTTTGAAAAGATGATCAAGGAGCTACAAAAGGACAACAACTTTGATGAAGGAGGAGATTCTAGTGAGGAAGGAAGTTCTGGCTTAGCAAATTCTACTTGTCCTGAAGACAGTTAGACTATTTGATGTTTATTTATTTGACCCCTTTATTTCTTTTTGGCACTTGCATGTGCTTGAATTTTTAATTCTATGGTCTGTACCTATATTACTGACACTCTCTTGAATGCATCATGTTATTTGGAATATTATAACTAAAAAGGGGGAGAGAAAATGACTGACTGACCACTGATTAAGGGTGAGTTTAATACTTGAGGGGAAACCTCATGTCTCAAAAGATGTTCTGACATCTTCCTATGCTATCAGCTAACTGCTAATTGAGTTGTCTTTGTTTTGCTTGCTTTGCTCATGCTACTTCTCTTATAATGCTCTGATAATGTTCTGATAATGCTCAAATAATGTTTTAACCAAAATTTAACAAAGGGGGAGTTTGTAAGTGTTTGCCGGCAACAATTTTGGTAAAATAATGACTTGATAATGTTTTGCTAAATTTCTTTACATTTGAAGCAAACTATTTTGAATGATGTCAAAGCAGATGTCTTGACATCTGCCTCATGAACTGAACTCAGCCTAATATCAGTTTAAGTTTTCTGTTTTCTGTTTTCATGCGCGTCATAATTCAGGATTTGTGACTCATAGGCTGCGAAAAATATGAAGGAATATTTTTCTTTTTGAATTATCTTTATGGATTATATCTTGGCCTGTTTTTATGGAAATATTCAAAAGATTTTAATATTTGTTTTTCATCCCAAGCCCACTGTTGCGCCTATGTAAGGACTTGCTTCTTTATTCGTACTACGACAACTTTTAAAGAAGAATACTTTCTTTCTGTTTTAGAAGTCCAAGTCTTTTAATTGTTAAACACTCTAGTATTGATTTAATACTTGAGTTGTTATTTGGGTTGTTAATTGTGTATCATTCATAAGCTTTTAAGCATTTAATGATTGAAGTCTTTAAAACTTATTATTTTAGTTATTTCTTCACTGTAAGTGATTGAAGGGATTTGCGGAGGGCCTCATACCTAGGAGTGTCTTAGGTAGAAGTATAACAGGGGTAGTGATTAAGTGATTAGATTGTAAACTAGTTGTTTACTAAGGGTCTATGAATTGATACTATTTAGTGGACTTGCCCGTGGCTTGGTAGCCCCCAGAGTAGGTGTTGTTGTACACTAAACTGGGTTAACAATCCCTTGTGTTTTTATTTCTTTTGTTATTGTTGCACTTTACTTTGTCCTCAGATATTTGTGTCGTGACATCTCCTTCGACATCACATATCTGATACCAGAATTTCAGTGATTTTTGCCACTTTTTCAAGAGTTCCCAATTTTGAGAAGAAAGTGACGGCTAGGGCCTATCAATGGGAGATTTTGGAGGACATTGGATTCATTGGAGAGCAATTCTTCCATAGATTTTGTTGATGAAGAATTCTCAACTCATGATATTTGTAAATTTATCAATGAGTGGCTAAGTTTCTCTAAATTAAGGATTTTTGAGATGAACCTTATTTTTAATCTGTTGGATCATATGTCTATTTGAAATTTATCAAGTACTTTTAATGTTATTATCTTATTTAAATTGCTCTTGTATTTAATGCTTTTTTCTATTACATGTGTATGAATTGATCTTGATAATTAGGGATTTCTGACCGTTAGTCTAATTATCCGAACTAGGAAATTTATTCAACTTTGTAAATGAATTAGGAATAGAAAGAATTTCAGAGTTGTTGCTTATGAATTAACGCACTAAAAATGCCTAACTTTTCTATGGATTGTCCTAAGGAATTAGGGGATTATTGTATGGATTAGTGAACTACACACCAAAGAATTTGGTGTAATTGTTATTGTAATTCACAGTGAGATAATAAGATGACTGGCACTCAACAGGTATACAGTTCATCAATAGGTAAAAATAAGAAGATTCGATAAATATTCTTAATCGCCTTTGCATTCTTGAGTTTTATCCTTTTTAAATTATCATTAATTACTAAAATTCGGAATTCATTTTCTTGTTAAAATTAAATCCTCCTGAAGACGAGTCTTGTATTATTACTTCTACGCTATCAGTACAATTGCCGAGAGGTCATCATCTGTCAATTTGTGTCAAGACAAATACCTAAAGGCTAATTCTAGATGACGAGTTTGAAACTGTCAAACTTGATGATAACCCAACACACTCAGTTTGTATATGTGTTAATCTTTTAGCCACAATAAAGAAGGAACTCACCAATGTTGTCATTTTTGTAATTTCTCCAGGTAAGATGACAATCATAGACTCAGGAGTAGCATGCCATTAATTGAATATTGACCATTCCACCTGATATGTGGCCCAGCAAAAAAGGTGACAGTCCCTAAAGAAGGATGAAGCAACCATAAAGATAATTCAATACTTTCTTGATGCTAACTTTATCTTTGAAGTGAGATATATAGAATGTCTCTTCAATGTCATACTAGTAACAAAGGCCTAAGAAAATTGGATAAGGTGTGTTAATTACACTGACCTTAATTGGACGTGCCCAAAATATTTACATCCACTTCCAAAAATAGACAAATTGGTAGGCAGTTCTCATGGTTACAAACTATTATCGTTCATGGATGTGTACTCGGACTATAACCAGATACCCATGTATTATCCGAACAAGAGAAAATAAATTTTATAACTGAGCGAGCTAATTATCAATACAACACAGTGCCTTTTGGCCTGAAAAATGTGGGAGCTACATACTAGACTGTTAAAATCGATGGTCTATATGGGCCAGCCCAAAAATCTCGATAAAACATAAGGCTTGGAACTTAAAATTAGAGCCTGAATTTTGTAAGATTTTTTATCTCATCCCTAAAAATGCTAATATCTATCAGGGATGGCCCGTATAGGCCACGGGTAACCCTTGAATACATATAACAAAAAATTCTAAAAATTTATACTAATTTGTTTCATTCAAAAACCACACAATGAGTTGTCACACTTCACTAAATTTTAACTCTTATATTATATTCAATTTTTATATGTTCTATTAATTTGTGTTATGTTAGATATTTGTGTATTATTTTGAACAATGTTAAACATGTATTGTATTTAGAAAAAATTTAAATTATTTAAAAAAATAATATAGTACATAAAAATATATCATATTTAAAGTAATATATTTTATAGCATAAGTATTATAAATTTTTTTATAAAAAATAATAAATAAATGACAAGTTTGAGGACGGTAAGCATGTAACCTGTCTAGGATCGGGTTCGAGTAATAAATTTTGAGCCCATACTATAATAGAGCTTTTTTAGCCTTACCATAAAAAGCCTAAGGTGTGTCACGATTGACTCGTTTAGGGTCAAGTATCTCATTTTGATAGCTCTACCAGAAGATGGTGAACAAAATCTTCAAGAGAGAATAGGTGAAACTCTAGAAATACAACATTGAAAAATATACCTCTAGGGGTTAGAATTTTTTTTGGGCTTTTAACTTATGGAAATTAGCATAGAAGCAATCCCGGACAAATGCGAAGCGATCACCAAAATGGAAGCGCCAATGACGAAGAAAGAGGTAATGAATTTGAATGGGATGTTGACGGTCTTGAACAAATTCATCTCCAAATCGATTCAACACCGTTTCTCATTCTAAAAATTATTAAGAAAATAAGCATACTTTGAATGGACCCTAAAATGCGAATAAGCAATTGCATCCTTAGAGACGACCATATCAACCCCACCAGTTTTATCCTGGCCAATTGCCTGGAAACTTTTATGCCTTTGTCTGGTTGTCTCCACTAGAGAAGTTGGTGTCATCTTCATATGAGATGTGAATTCCCCTTAACGCATAATGTACTATACAAAGTAGATTGAAGCAGGGCCTTGGCAAAGATCATTATTTCCAACATTTTGAATTTCTTCAAAAAATATTTTGGCAAGGTATGGAATCCCTCAATCTTTCATGACAGATAACGAGACATAACTCAAAAATAAGTACTTGAAGAAGTTGTTGGAGGACATGAAGGTCAAGCAACACTTCACGTTGGTTCAACACCCTCAGACCAACGGACAAGCTGAAATGGAAAATCAGATTTTGTTGAGTGGATTAAAGAGAAGTCTTAAAGCAACAAAGGGGAACTAGGAAGAGGAGCTGCCACATGTTCTTTGGGAAGATAGAACTACATTGCATTCAAAAATGGGTGAGACGCTCTTTTGACTCACTTAGGGAACTAAAGTTTTCATCCCTATTAAAGGAGATAATCCACAGGCTATTTGAGAATAGATTGACATTTTGGAAGAGATGAGAGTAACAACCACCCTCACGAGCGTCATCGTAAAGCAAGAAGTGTAACACTCCTAGTTTTTATTTAATTATTTAATTGAATTTATAATTTATTTTATTTATATAATTGAGTAATAAAATATGTTATGTGTTTTATTTGGTATTTTTAGGGATTTTATTAGGAATTATGAGATTTCATTTTATTGCAATAATTAGAAAAATAGAGAAATTAGAGAATTGGGGTAGAAATAATAAATCATGAGGAATTAAGGGTAATGAAGTGAAAGTAGAAGTAAATTAGGATTTACTAATAAAAAGGGATTAGTGAACCTTAGAGTTGTTAGTACGTGAAAAACCAAGAGAAGTGAGAAGAGGAACCAGGAGAACAAGGGCTTGGGAAGATAAATTCACCATTGGAGAGCTTGCTTTGCTGAAAAACTAAGGTAAGGGGGAGAACTACTCTGGTATGGGTGTGATATGCATAAAGGGTAGAGAGGGATCTTCATCCTCCAATAGGTTTTTCACTCTTTATCGCCATCGTTGATGTTTGTGTATTTTTGAGAGGAATTGATATGGAATTCTTTGTCATTGATATGATTAATATGAATTTTGAGTATTTTTTTATGATGAAAGTGATGCATGATATGATTATGTGGATTGGTATGTGTTGCTTGTGTAATGATCATAAACTTGAATTCATGACAAATTAATGAATTAGGTGTACAACCAATGATTAATCAATGTAATAAACATGTTATGATATATATATATGTAATGTTTTTTGTGCGATTTGGGTGGTTTGAGGCTAAAATCGGAGCTTTGATAGAGCTTCAGTTGTGAAATCACACATTTCTATTTTTTTGTTCTGAGCATTTTTTCTTGGCGATGACGGAGTCTTGCCCAGCAAGCCTTCGCCTGGCGAATGAAGATCTCGACCAGTGAGACGTGCATTTTCAGGGTTTTTCTGGTTTTAGGGTTTTGCCTGGCGAGCGGTGGCTTCGCCCAACGTGCTAAATGTATGTCTAGTGAGGATGGAATTGCAAAGTTGGCTATTTCAACTTGATTATTTGATAGAAATATATTTTTGATGAATATTTGGTTCTGTTAGGTATGTACCATTATTGTTTGATGTTGATTGATGTATTATTAATTATTTTATGACGAGTTTAATAATGAATGTTGATTTCCATGGAGAAGTTTCCATGGAAGGGTTAGTTGATTGTGTAATTATGTGTTGTTCATGAATTATGAATGTTGTGTTGAGGTGTGTAGTTTTAAAGTGGGAACTATTGTGAGTGCCTAATGACATATTGTATGTGGTTTGAAGTGGAACCATAAGTGTTCTGCATTATTTGTATGTCATGAATCATACATGTTAGCGTTTAAAGACGCGAGTCACGAGTTTAGAAGTGGGGACTGGTGATAAGTCCGGGGTTCAGAAGTGGGGACCCGATTCAATTGAGGAACCATCATTTAGTGGACGAGATCATTAACAAACCCATGATGTCCAAATTGGTATCACGTGCATTAAGTCGAGTTGTAAACCACATCTCCTACATAAATACTATGTGAGTTGATTATTATATTGTTGTGTAAATTGAATGTGTGTTACAGATTATGCGATTAAGATACCCTTGCATTCTTTTGCACCGCTAATATATTTGAACGTATTTGCACCCCTTTGTTGTTTTTTTGTGTTGTTCGGTACAATGTTATACAAATACTTAGGAGGAGTAAGTGTTGTTGTGAGTTGAAAGAGGACTATGAAGCTCTCTTCATTTTTCTTTATTGTTTTACTATCGTTTTAGTTAGAACTATTGCTCTAATATGTAACATCAAGGAACAAGTTGTTTAATTTGTTTGAGTTAATATTTGGATTATGTTATTTTAATTAAATATTTCAGCTTAAAGATATAAATTGTGTGATACAGTGAGAGAACTGACTCAGGTGTTTTGCGTTTGATCGCAATTATTGCGGTTTATCAAGAGTCACCACCGACTTTTCTTTTATCCAAAAGGAAAGGTTGAAAAGAACAGGAAACACCTTTGAGATTATTTCTTGAGTTCGGGGGGTAGGTTATTAAAAGGGAAGGTATTAACACCATTTTCATCCATAGTTATCTACGGGCTCTTAGTTGCTTGCTAGATCACTTGCTTTTGTTTGAAAATATTCTTTGTGTGTTTTTTGAAAGTATTTTGAAAAGGTGTCATCGTTTAGGAAAACTTTGTAATGATTCTCGTTCGTAAGAATGTATACAATGTGTTGATCTTTTGAAAATGTTTAAAGTTTGTAAGATGTTTTGAAAGTGTTGGTGTTTGTTTTTGAAAATAGCAAGGATGTTTTGGTTTGAAAATGAGCAAGCAACTAAGAACATTCTACCTACTCAAAAATCTTTCATGTTTATTTCCTCTTTCCTTTGACATTGTTATCTTACCATTGATTTGGTAAGTAACCCTATCTTTGGATGTAAAGGGGACGGGAAAGGGTCATCGTATAGCCATGATTAGAAATGTTGTAAGATATCTTAGCATTTTCTTTAAGGGACTAAGATCATTTTTTGAAAGGCAACTTGGATAGCGTCATCGAGGGACTTTGATCTTGTATTTTGTTTGTTTTTGCTAAGATACCCCACATGCATAATATGGCCATTTTATAAGGCAACAAAGTGGATTTATCCTAAGGGTGTAAGTGTGCAAGTGTATTGGTTTACATGCTTGATTTGTCTTGATTAGGGTTTGCTATTTTGTTGATTTTTATCTTTCCATACAAATCCTAATTACTAGCATTTATATGAAAGCGATAAAAGTGCAGAAAGTAAAGATTCCAAGCTATTACAATCATTAGGGGGATGGGGTGTACAAATTTACAAATAGGGATTGCAAGAAATTAAAGTCCTAATTATCTATTACAACCATATTGAAATAATGTACAAGAATTGAAATGGACTTGTTTTGTTTTTGCAAAGAAGTTAGTTTACTTAAGAAAATATTTTGATCTTTTTGTTCTAAAAGAAATAGAATAAAACATGTGAATATGAAATATTTTTGGTTATTAAAATCTAAAATAAGATAAATAAGAGAAAAAGGAGTCAGAATCAGCACATTGTTGAAACGAGGAGGAACAGAAGTTCTGACTCTGATACGCTGCAAGAGAGAAAATGTTAGTAGGCAAGTAGAAGGTAAGAAGTTCTGGTCCTGGGTACACCAAGTTATGAGGTTGCTGGGAATGAAGGAAAACCTAGAGGTTCTGACTGCTGAGGGGGTTCAGAAGCTATAGTGTAGCTGGGAACCTAGAAGTTCATACATCACTGGCAAGTCAGAAGTTCTGGCTGTTTGAGAGAGTGAGGTGATAATGTTGTTGGGTAAGGTTGTTCAGAAGTTCTGATTTAGGAATATTGTTTGACAGATAAATGGGTGAAAATGTCAATAAATGAACCTAAAAAGATGCTTCTGGGGTTGGAACCCAGGACCCTTAGTACTAATGTCTTATGCACACGCTTTCTACCACTGGGGTGGCTGTACATCCGGTATTAGAAGAAAAAGCATAAAGATGTATCATAAAGTAAACTCTAATGATAAATTCCATATCTTTCTCCATGCCAGTCAGAGCCTCTGCAGCTTAGTCATTTCTCAACAAAGCAAAAAAAATGCACACATAGCAGTTATGGCAGGTTCCATCATGGTTTCAGAAATATAAAGTATCAGAACTGTACATCAGAAGCAATTATGAATTTTTATAATCCTAATTTGGAATCCTAATTTCCTCAAGAAGTTCTGAACTGAAACTCTATCTACTTAGATAAAAATACATGCAATCTGTGAATATGTACAGCATCGGAGTCAAGATATCTACATTGTATTTTGAACATTCAAATCTAACAATGCCTAAGTAATATGATGAGAGTTAGCAGAAGCTTACCTTGCAACTGGAAAAGGTCATGTGGACTGGATCCTGGTTCTGACTGCTTGTAATGTTTTGATCAGCTTCCTCACGTGCTCAGCAGACGGGAACAACCTTTAACTTGGGTTATGAATGGTGTATGGATGATTTGGTCAAGAAACACTTGAGGGAAATTGGAGTTTGAATGCAAGAATAAAAAACTAACAGGTTTTGTATTTGTGTTGGCAGTTTTGGATTCCTGGAATTTTTAGCAAGGTTTCAAAGTTTTTCTTTTCAAATTTTCGACCGGCCCCCCTCCACAGTTGCAAATGAAGTTCAATTTATAGGCAAGAATTTTGTAGCTTGGAGAAGTCAAAAGTACCACCATCATGCTAGCGTGTTGGCTTGTTCTTGAAGCAAGTTAAACAAGTATGGTGGTTAGCAGCTTTTAGTCGTGCCTAAGCTGGATTTGTAAGCATGAATTAAGGAAAAGTACCCTCAAAAGCAAAAGCAAAGCATGGGCCCAACATACTCTTGTACAAAAGTTTTCTTTTTCAAGGACAATAATGTACTTCTATGTCACACGTGGGGAAATCCTTTGGATAAAAACTCAAAAGTGGTTGTGAGCATTAAATGATGATGAGATTTATCAAACCACAAATCCTACAATGTGAAATTATGCATTATAAATTAATTATGGGTTAGAAGTTCAGCATCAACGCAACTTAGAACCAACATCCAACTTCTAATCCTTTAATCTCTTTGCTCCAGCATGTTCTGAGCGAGTTCTCAGACTTTCCAAAAAGCTTAAGACAAGCTTTGTAAGCCCTCTTTGAATTACTCTTTGCAACTTCTGACTGAACCTACATGAAAACTGGCCCAGAAGTTGTAGACAACTTCTGACTTGAAAATGCTCAGAATTTACTAAGTGCCTAAGTTTCAGAGACGTGTCTTTGAAGACATACAACTTGAAATCCCAGCATTTCTAGAAGAAGTTCTGTTCTACAATGTTTTAGATCTCATTGTGATCTACAAATATTATGTTATAAGTTCTTCCAGAATCAACTTGCATCATGGTGATAATCTGGCCAGAAGTTTTGAGTTTATCATATTTCTTAAACACTTGGAAAAAATTCTAAGTATTTAGAATTTTGACTTTTGCAACATAAATATTGACTTCTGATTTTCTTGATGAAACAAACTTCACGCCTTGATGAAATATGATTCTTGAAACTTGATTTTTGATCTAAAAGTCAAAGTTTGACTTTTCAGTGTACAAATGACCATTTTGCCCTTGTGAATGACTTTCTTGGAAAATTTGTAATTCAAGGCTTGAAATTGGACGGAAGCAAACCTGAGGGTCCAGGATGATCCTTTGAGAAATGAGAGGGAAAATTTTCGGGTACAACAAATTGAAATATGTGTTATTTATTGAGTTCCACTGCGAGATTACGAAATTATTTGAAAAGAATATGCATGTTTTGTTTGAGTAACATCCTAAAATGTGTGTTTAATTATTTAATATTAAAAGTCGCGGTTTAGGGTGTTAAAATATGTCTCAACCAAATACAACAAGCTAGTTTGTCCTATGGAGTTTCATGAGGAAGACATGGAACTGAGACAAACCGACATCGGAGGGAAGAATTTCGGAGATGGAAATTTTTTTGCCAACTGGGAAAGGTTGTACAGGGTTAAGGCTATCACAAAAAATGGAGCTTACACTATAGAGATTATACTTGAAGAATTAATCCCAAGGACTTGGAATGCCGTCAAGATCAAGTAGTAATTTAGTAAAATTTCCCCCTAAGTTTTTCAAACACAAATTGAAAATGATCATCTAATGTAATACTTTGATATAAATAAATGCAACACTTTTGTTAAATTTGTGTGATTATATTTCCACAACCGACCATGTGTTAATATACCATTTTTGTGTGTGAAGGGCAGTACATCTGAAAGGTCGCCTCCCTTTTTGTATCCCAAGCTCTCCCAAAAGGGGGTTAAGTCATATATCAATGATTCTTTCTATGGGGGTCAAAGATTCAAAGGTGAAGGCATACGTTTTCTGTAACACCCCACTTTTTGATTTATTGAAAAAAATTCATTTGTTGTGATTTTCGTGTATTTATTTGATAACGGGCCAATAATAATTAAATAGATAAGGGTAGTGGAACTGTGTGACCTTATGGGAGCGTGGAGAGTAAATAAAGGCTAGAAGAATTATTAGAATTATTAAATAATTAAAATAATAATATTTTATTGTATTTATTTAATTAAAATGAGAAATAGAGAAATTGGGCCAAAAGTGAAAACTAAGAGAAATATAGGGGAGAAAGGAATAATAATATTGGTAAGTGAAAGGTGAAATTATAAATTGGATTATATTACCCTAACTATATAAGTTAAAGGATAATCTAGGTTTAGGGGAATTTTAACAGTGTGTAGAAAGAAAAGAAAAAGGTTAGAGTTTGGAAGGGAAGACAAAAGGTTGACGGAAGATCTTCAAACAAAAACCATAATTTCTAATTGCTTCTAGGATAATTTGGTAAGGGGGAGAATAATCTCAATAAAGGGTATATGCATGAGGGGTGGGGTAGATGAGTTTTTAACCTCCAATAGGTGTGGTATGAATGTGTATGTTTTGTTGTGTTGCTATATGAATTTGAAAATTATTGATCCATTGATGTTATAACCTATTTTTCATGATGAAGTTTGTGTACCATAGTGAGTGTAATTTTATGTTGATGTTGTTGTGTTAAATCCTCCATCGATGAACTTTTGAAGGTTTTGGAATGAATGTGATTTTAGGGGAAAAGGGGTTTTAATGTGTTAAAATTGATGAAATCACATGTTATGAATATGTTATAAAGAATATGATAGGTTTTGGATCAAAAATTGGCGGATGGAAGTGATTTTGGGAGATTCTAAAGAGTCTCCAAAGCAAAATCATGAATTATGCAGGTTACAGGTCTGTGACGGCCGTCAGGTCCATGACACCCAGGGCGTCATGCCCTTTGAAACGCTGACGGGTAGGCCGTTATGGCTCCAAATCGCGTGTGAGGAAGTAGTCATGTTGGTGACATGCTTGTT
This sequence comes from Vicia faba, assembly GCA_948472305.1. Taxonomy (NCBI): domain Eukaryota; kingdom Viridiplantae; phylum Streptophyta; class Magnoliopsida; order Fabales; family Fabaceae; genus Vicia; species Vicia faba. The sequence goes on along the minus strand of CATIWC010000773.1, from coordinate 121,914 downwards.
TGGATGCCAATGATGAGAGTCATGGCCTGTGATGCCAGGGGCATCATGGCTTTACAGTTTGTACTGTTATTCTTTTTGAGAGTATAAAGATGCAGAATCTGATTGTTTTAACTTCTAAGTGACTGTTTAACTACTGTTGGGCTGAGTCGACGAAGCTTAGTTAGATTAAAATTATTTAGTCGAGTAAATATTTATTAATGTGAGCTTTGATGTTGTGTTAATTCTGAGTTATGAGTTATGACGCTGTCGTGATATTTGAGAATGTGAATTGTGATTGCTATGTTGTTACATGTATGAGTTAATAGATCAATCGAGAGTAACTATTTAACACCGAAGTTGTATTGATATTATGTTGTGATACATACATATGATTTTTGTTGTGTGATAATCTAGGGAGGGGGTTACGAGAGCTGTCAGTGCATTATGTTAAGATCAGAGAGGAGTCTTAATGCATTGATATTGATATGTATGATTCACACATCATTAGAATTATGTCAAAAGGAATGTTTTCTAGTCTTGAGAGGGGACTATTGGCTTATCCCAAGCTTAGAGAGGGGGCTTGTAGCTCAGAGGGGGCCCATGGGTTCAAAGAGGGGACCCGGTTCTTGAGAAAACCAAACTTTGAGTTGATACCATATGCATATGCATTGAGTTACATGGTTGAGTTGCATTATATAAACGAGTTGTATGCATAATATCGATTTGGGTGTGAGTGTTGAGTGGGTGTGAGGATGAGTTGTATAATGTTGCATGAAATTATCTGTAGAATATGTGTGTTTTATACTCTACCTTGCAATATATATCGCTTACTTTATTGATGTGATTTATCACCCCTTTGTTGTTGTTGCGGTATGTTCTCCTCGTTGGAATACAGATAAGCAGGTAACTGAGTAGCTGCTTAGAGCGGGAGGATGACATGAGGTTGTTCTTCTTTTCCTTTTTGTTTTGCCTTTTTAGATTACGTTGCTCTGATTTGTAACACTAAACAGAAAAACGATATTTCTTTTAATATTATGTTCTTTTTGTTAAATGAGAGTTATAAGTTATACTACCAACAATTGAATTAATTGTCTTTGTTGGAGGCTTTTTCCATATTTGTATTAATTTCAAAGAAAGCAATTTATTGAGACTTATTGATTGAGTAGCATGCATATTGATGATTTTTGTTGCTTGATACCGTAAGTGAAGGTGAACATTCATTGACGGGTGTTTGTGTTATGTATGGTTTATTTAACTCGTGTTACCGAGCAAGAGTTGTATGTCTTGTCATTCCACTACATGTTTTCTAAATGTTTATGTTGTGATTGAATGGTTGTTGTTAGTGATATCTTAAATGGTCGAGTAATCCTTTATTTATAAGTTTTGGAGTTTTGGATGTTATATTTTATGAGCTCGAAGAAATGGTTCAAGGACCAACATTTATGACTTCTATCCTTACATTTGATCGATTATGAACAAGGAGGGCAAGATGGGAAAGGATCATCTTCTGGAAGAATGCTAACTGCATAGTAAGCCTTTTAATTAAGGCGGTTGCCAAAAAATAATGGCCCTTGAATCTTTTTTCCAACTCTTAAGCTAAACATTAAACATCTTTAATGGCTTAGGAAGCGAAAGCAATCCTTGTTTTAAATCTCTATTAGAAGTACATTTGATGTTGAAGATGTTGAAGAGTAACCTCAAAGTTGACATTTTCTCCAATATTCACACTAATATTAGAATAATTTAACAAATAGTCAATATATCGGGTGCAATTAAAACATAGTAATTCTCAAATAATTGAATACCCCTTTACTCAAAACTGTTTATTGTCACTTTTTTATTTATATTTTTTTGTTCTATTGTTAATTTTTTTACTATTAATATAATAATATACACATACTCAAATAAATATTCGAAGAGAGAAAAAATGCAGTGAACTGAACTCGAAATTTTATGTAAAATATCCACATGTTCAAATTATAATTTATATTTATTTCTTCTATATTTTTGTTTTTATATTTATTTGTTATAATTTTTTATTGATTGTAATGAAATCTTTTTTATCGTATTTAATTTTTATTTAAAGGTATTTACATTATTTCTTATATACATTTTTATTCTCTAATTATTAATTATTAAATCATATTTTTTATTTATATTTACAATTTCTTTTCTTTTCTGTATTATTATTTGATATTTTAAGATTTTGAAAATTTTCCAATGAAGAAATTATCAGGGTTGAGTTGTGGGTTACACCGCTCTCTTTAAGATGTTTCCTATAATTGTTCAAAATAATGCAAGACAGTAACTCAACAACGATGTCTTCAAGATAAAACAGTTCAATTCTATATTATACAATTACTACTTGCATAATTGGTAATTGGTCTTGAATTGCATTTGATCTTACTGTTGATCAAAACTTGAAAGTCGGCCTAGATGATGATGTTTGCTTGGTTGGCAATATGAGGAGAGGAGGGGGTGTCCCTGCAAGGCACTCCGACGATCTACTGAGGAAGAATGCCAAGAGATACAAGAAAGAGATTAGGGCTTCTAGTATGAATATTGGGTACCTGACCCTCACAAGTGTGAGAGTTTATACAATGCCCTCGTTGCGTAGCCATTGGTCCCTATTTTTGGACCTGGATGTCCGGGTCTGCCAAAATAGGTAACTTTCAGGACTTGGTCAAAACGGGCAGTCGTGCCCGTAACTAGCCGTTGCACCAAGCATGAAATAGATTAAAAGCATAACCGTTCATGAGCGTTCCCTGGTCGTCAGCTATATGTTCGTCGAGAAGATTGGAAGGTAGCTAGCTGTCTGCATGGGCAGAAGTGTGTCTCGGGTACCACTGGTCTTACTGCTTAAGTGGTGTGGTCAACCAGGGATCCCCGATAGGAGGTCTAGAACTAATGGGCCAATGTTGTTGGGCCGTGCAAAAGGTAGGAGCGGATTAGGCCAATTCTAGTCACTGGGCCAGTCCAGAAAAAGAGCCCCTCAAGTCGTTGCTTTCGGGCAGAGGAGTGACGGCTTAAGACATACCCGCAAATGAGGAAGCTTCATGGACGAATTCGTGCGAGGAATTCGAGCGATGCATGGTGTGCCCGTCTCGTGGGGAAAAGAACAATTGAGTGGATCTCGAAGGGTTAGCATGTTGTGCTTATATTGAGCCATGTGTTGTCATAAATGCACAATGATGGCAAGTCTAGGGACTATGACACAATGATGACGTCTCTTAGGTTTCCCTAAGCGCGTGCCCGCTCACGTGCCAACAAGCTGCTTTATAAAAGGGGGAGGAGGAGCTTTATTTGAATTTTTCGCTTGCTCTTTTTTTTCTCATTTCTTCTAGTTTTACACGACACTGTCGTTCTCCGCCGAAGCTCTTGCTCGTTTTAATGTTAATCTTCCCTAACCAATTAAGTTTCTTGATTTCTCCCTGTTTCAATGGAATTCGCTTATGTTATAGGTTAGATTAGCTTTGTGCGGAAATTTCTGGCGGTTTGTTGGCGTTTGAAGGTGGTTGTGCCGTCTGAGGATGTTGGCTCTGCCGTGCATTTGTTCAGAGATGTCTGGACTAAGGGCTGGTGATAGGGATCCATGATGATTTTTCCGGTGAAGTTGGGTCCGTTTCTAGGTTTTTGTTGTGATCTTCATGCGTTCTTGATGAACTTTTGAGAGTTACTTAACCGAGATATGTCAGGAAGGTCATTGTCCGCGTGGTTTATTTTCCAGCTCGGCGTACATGCGCTTGATGTGCTTCGAGATATGGTCGTGGTTCCTGCTCTTAGCTATCGAGTGAAGGCTCTGGTTGGGGCAGGGTCCTATTTCCTTTGAATGCCTTTTCACTTGATTAACGGTGGAAGGGTGAATTTGATTTTAACGTCGAATTCACTTTTGTCCTCTGCTTTTCAGGTACGATGACCATTAGTACCGATTATGAACTCATGAGCGAACATATCGACCATGTACCAAGTTCTTCCGATCGTACGTAAACCGAGGGGAGTACCTCGGGGGAACGTGATCTTGAGCCGAGCACACCAGAGCAGGGCACAAATATGCAGGGCCCGCCTGCGGGTCCCGAGGATCCCTTGGCCTGGGTCGCGCCGAGCCCTCTTGAGATTGCTCCCACTTTGTTGAACATCCGGATGAAGTGTTCACGTTGGTGGTTCCAGGGATGGAGTCAGAGAGTGTCGAGGAAGAATGAGCAATTTACGTTCTCGGGAAGAATCATCGTATAAGCTCGAATTTTGATCCAAACCACCTTCCTACATGTGATATGCTCTTCCAGAGTTGGGTCTTCGACTTCCTTTCACTGATCTTCGTGTAGCCATTTTTCGGCATCTTCGTCTTGCTTCCTCCCAGCTTCATCCTAATTTGATTGCCTTCCTGCGGGCTTTCGAGATAGTGTGTTATTATTTGAGGATAGGGGCTATCTTTCCTTTGTTCTTCTACTGTTTCCATCTTCAACGGGGCACAATTGGTAACCAGTTCGAATGGGTTTCCCTGAAGCAAGCAAACAGGAAGCTATTCAAGGCCTATCTTAAGTTTGTCCGACATTTCAAGGATAGGTATATGTTGATCCAACCTGTGTCAAAGAGGGAATAATTGAATGTTTTTAGGAGCGTCCCACTGGTCGATGATGTCGGGGGTCCCGTGTTAGACGAGGAAGGGGACCTGGTGATGAAGCTGGTGCCAGAGTTTAGTTTACATTGGTCGAGGAAACATTTTTCTCACTAGACCGACCATTATATTTGGAAGAAGGGTCAGCTAAATTCCGAGGACCAGACTAGCTATGACCGTTTGTTGGCCTTTGTTATGGGGATACCCCCAGTCCAGTGTGTAGGAAAAGGGGGAAGACTTGTTATGGACGAGGACGGAAAGCTTGTGTTAGAACCAAGACTTATAAATGTTAAGGAGCTCCTCGAATGTGAGGATACTAAAGAGTATTTAGGTAGTTGTTTTGTTTCCCATTTTGATTGGGTTTGCATGCATATTTCTTTACCCCTGTTTGGTGACTTTGACTTGTTATTTTGTAGGAAAATGAATGCTTCCCAGGAGCGTATGGTCAAGTCGCCTTCCTTCAAGGTGAAGAGGGGACAAAAGTCTGCTATAGGCTCTCAAGGAGACGCGAGGATGGCTCCCCAGACTAGTTTGAGGACTTGATCGAATGGGCAGGCTATTGGGCATCCTTCTCCTCAGCAGGTGTCCTCGAGGTTCAAGAGACCACGTATCGAGGGTGTTGTCGACCTGATAGAGGAACAGGAAAATGGAAAGTTTGAACTCCCCCCACGCTTTCATGACTAGGCCTTCTTCGAGGGCTCCTCTCTGCAGGTTCACCGAGATCAATCGTTGGTGCTCGAAGAGATGGATCATCCAAGCAAGTGGACGGTGTTGGGCCGAGACGCTTGTGCTCTGATGAGGATCCTCGGGATGACAGTTGTGTATGCCGAGGAGGGTTCTTCCCAAGAGGATGAGTTGAAGAAGTCCCAGTCAAAGGTAGTAGTTCTCGAGGATAAGCTCAATAAGGCGGAGTCTTCCAATAAAGGGTTGTCGGAGAGCCTGGCTAAGTTGACTGAGGAGCATAAGACTCTTGTGCTTGAAAAGAAGATCGTTTAGGACATGTTCGTGGCTATGAGGACATAGATGGCTCTTGCCGGAGATGAAACAGATGAGGACAAGAGTTTGAAGACCCGAGCAAAGTTGGTTACTCACATCCAATTGGCCGTAGATGATGGACTAGCTAACGCTGAGGGGAGCTTTATTAATACCATGGTGAAGCTCAGAGTGGTGAATCCTGGTGTCGAGCTGAACACAGTTGGGAGAGGGTTTCTCTACCTTGTGGCGGATGGGAAATTGTTGTCCCCGACTCCCTCAAGTTTGGAGAGGACAAATTAGTCGACGAACCCATACAAGAGGATCATTCTCGCGGTGAGGGATCTCAGCCCGACGTTTGACCAGCTTGGAGTTTCTCTTTTTTGTTTTGGCCTATGTGCCGCATTATTGTAAACTGTTTCAGGGGCTCTGCCCAATTTTATGTAACATTCAAACAATCGTGGTCCTAGTGGCCATTTGTCCATATTTTGGATGGGGGCTATGTGCTCCCTTTATGTAATGTTTTGAAAATTGCGGCCTTCATGGTCGCCTTTTAATTTTTTTTACTATGGTGGTCGTTTTATCTCAATCTGCACCGTTTAAGTGTTTTTAACTTAGTTCGTGTGTGATTTATTGATATTTGTGGAATTTTTGTGTACATGTATGCTCGTTTGCTCGAGGCCCTTATTTTGATTGAGTTTTGGGGTTTCCTTGTTAGTATTTGGGTATGCCAGTATGGGGAGATTGGACGGACAACCAGGATAATTTTCGAGCATGGGCCGAAACTCAAGCCTCGTTTTTTGGGGCCCGAGCTCAGTGGCGTGAACTTACCATCGCGAGCTGGGTGTTCGGCAATCGTGGTACGATGACGGTGGGGCTCGTTTGAATTTTCCATGTTGAGCTAAGAACCTACTCATTAAAAGAGTAGATACTTGCATCTTTATATAATTTGGAGTGCCATGCTTGTACCTGGGCTTGCACGCATGGCCGGGAAAGCTGTGCTCATTGTTTCATCAAAGCACGCCAGTTGTGTTAGTGTTTTAATTGTAGTATTGCCTTATTTTTTTGGTGTTCCAAGTTCGAGCAAGTTATTCCATGTGTAGGTTTTCCAGGTAGTAGGCTTCGTTCCCCGTATATGTATGGACACGATAGGGGCTTTCCTAGTTTGCAGCAAGCTTGCCTCTGCGAGATTCTTTGTGGTTTCTCTTTAAGACTAGGCTTCCGACTTTGAATTCACGTCGTATGACTTTGGTGTCATATCGTATGGCGATTTTTCGTTTGAGGGAGGCTTCTCGTAAGGCCTCTCCCGTTCGGATTTCCTCGACAAGCCCGAGTTCCTCTCTTAATGCTACATCGTTCATCTCTTCATAGAGGGGGAACTTCTGTCCATCTGGATGGATCTCTGATCTTGACCGGGGATGACGACCTCGGTTCCGTAAGCTAGCTGGAATGGGGTCTCTCCGGTGGATGAGTGAGTTGTTGTTCGATAGGCCCAGAGCATACTATATAGATCCTCGACCCATCTCTTTTTGGTTTCGTCAAACATTCGTCTGAGACCTTACAGGATCACCCTATTCGTAGACTCGGCTTGCACGTTTGTCTGTGGGTTCTCAATAGCGCGAAGTGTTAGATGGTGCCTAACTTGGTAACAAATTCCTGGAAATTTTTGTCTGTGAATTGTGTCCCGTTGTCGGTGACAATAGCTTGGGGAATGCCAAACCGGGAAATAATGTTTCTTTTGTAGAAATGAAGAATGTTTTGCTTATATCCATTTGGTGAAGTAATCCACTGCTACTATTAGGTATTTGTTTTGATTTGATCCTACCACGAATGGTATGAGGATATCCAGGCCCCACCATGCGAATGGCCAGGGGGAAGAAATAGTCTTGAGCTCGCTTGGAGGTGCCAAGTGCATGTTCCCGTGGCGTTGACATTTGTCACACTTATTTATGTGCTTCTTGGCATCGTGTTGTATGGAAGGCTGGTAGTATCATGCCCATAATGCTTTTCTGGCCAGGGATCTTCCGCCCAGGTGTTAGCCATTGATTCCTTCATGGATTTCTCGCAGGATATGGGCTACTTTGTTTTCTTCGACACATTTCAGGAAGGGGATGGAAAATCCCCTTTTGTACAATCTATCCTCGACCAAAACGTAGGAGTAGGCTCTTCACCTAACTACTCTGGCCTCCTTCTGATTGGTTGGTAATTCTCCTTTTGTGAGGTAGTTATATACCATCCAACAATTACTGTCTCCTATGGCGCATTCGTCTAAAGTCGAGGAGGGTTTTTCAATTCTTGGTCGAGGAAGTATTTCCTGTATTACTGATTTGTTTCCTCCTTTCTTCTTCATACTTGCTAGTTTTGACAGAATATCTGCCCGAGTGTTGTGTTCGCGGGGAACGTGTTGTACGTCTACAAATTCAAATTTCCTCATTCTTTCTTGGACCAATGTTCAGTACTCAGTGAGGTGGTCTTTTTTGACCTGATATTCTCCCCGTACTTGAGATGCAACGAGTTGGGAGTCTGTGAAGATTTTCACCTCTTCATCCCCTAGGTCTTCGGCCAAGCGCAACCCCGCTAGGAATGCTTCATACTCGGCTTGGTTGTTCAAGGTCGAGAAAGACAACGTGAGGGAGACTTAGATCAAAATTCCTTCCTTGTTTTCCAGTATAATGCCTGCTCCGCTCCCTGTCAAACTAGAGGCTCCATCGACGAAAATGGTCCAATTGTGTGCCTTGCTCGGGGAGGTTGGCGAGGTCATCTCGACCACAGAGTCAGCCAGTATTTGAGCATTAAGGTCTTTCCTGCTTCCGTATTTGATATATAACTCAAAGAGTTCCAACGACCATTTGAATATTTTGTCCGCCATATCAGGTCAACCGAGTAACTGCTTTATTGGTTACTCCGTTCGAACAACAATTATGTGGGCCAGGAAGTAGTACCTCAGCCTCCTTGCTGCATTGATGAGTGCTAAGGCTACTTTCTCGATCTGTTGATACCTTACTTCAAGGCCTTGTAAGGCTTTGCTTGTGAAGTAGATGGGTTTCTGCCCCTCCGGGGTTTCTCGGATGAGGGCAGCGCTTACAGCCTCAGATGCTATGACCAGATAGAGATAGAGAATTTCTTCCTTCTCAGGCTGCAAAAGGATGGGTGGTTATGATAGTTCCTGTTTGAGGTGGGCGAGGGTGTGTATGCACTCCTCGGTCCACTCGAAAGTTTCCTTTTTACGGAGAAGTTTGAAAAAGGGGAGCGCATGTTGGCAGACTTTTCCACAAAGTGGGACAATGATGTGAGCATTCAGTTTAAAGTTTGGATTGATTTATTTGAGATCGGGGTCAGAAGTTCAACAAATGCTCTAAATTTTTCGGGTTTGGCTTCGATTCCTCATTTTGTTAAGTAGAAGTCGAGGAACTTTCCTGCTCGCATGTCGAAGGTGCATTTTTCCGGGTTGAATCGCATTTTGACTCTTCTCGCCTGGTTGGAGACCTTCCTGAGGTGGAGTGCATGATCGGTTTCCTCTTGGGAATTTATCATCATGTCAACAATGTAGACTTCGAGCATATCTCTGATTTCTCCTTGAAAGACTTTGTTCATCATTCGCTGATATGTGGCGCCAATGTTCTTCATGCCGAAGGGCCTTACGTTGTAGTAATAGTTTCCTGATTCGGTCATGAAGGCTGTATATATTTTTTCTTCCCGTTTTAGCCATGTGGATCTGGTTGTACCCATAATACGCATCCATGAATGAAAACAATTTGAAACTTGCAGAACCATCAACCAATTTATCTATACTAGGGATGGGGTAAGCGTCTTTATGGCAAGACCTATTGAGATTGTTATAGTCAATGCACATGCACCATTTTCCATTAATCTTTTTTACAAGAACTACATTAGAGATCCAGGTTGTGTACTGGGCTTCGAAAATAAATTTTGCCAATTGGAGGTCTTTGACGGCCTGCTCGGCAACCTCGGTTTTCTCCAGGACTGTCTGCGCCTATGCTGAGAAACTTCCTTAATGACAGGATCTATCATCAGATGATGGAAAGCTATATCCGGATCTAGGCCAGGCATCTATGCTGCATTCTAGGCGAACAAGTCTGCATTCTCCTTCAAGCACGCCTCTAGTTGTCTCTTCGTCAAGTCAGGGAGGTCAGCATTGATCTTGACTCTTTTGGAGGGGTCACTTCCCAGGGGAACGATTTCAAATTCTCCGTATGTAATTGGTCGCGTAGGATCTGCATGCTAGGCAATGCTAGTTGATGAGGATGAACCTTCTATGTCCAGCATGGGCTCTTTCCCCTTTGTTTTCTGCCCTCTGAGGTCCTCCTTTGTAAATCTGTTGTGTAGGTTAATTGTGTCGATGTGGGGCAGCAGTTTTAGTTCCTCAAAACTGCCAGGGAGAGTGGGTCTATTAGCCGACCTGGGTTGATTGCTGATGGAGCTCAATCCTTTAGTAGTTGCTTCGAAACATCTCCTGACGACCTTAATGTCCCTGTGCAAGATGGTGACGAGGTCGTCGACAGTGTAGTACTTTATTTTGAGGTGCACCGTGGAGGGTACTGCTATTAGTTCGGCCAAGGTGGGCCTCCCAGAGATGCATTGATATGATGACGGGAAGTCTATTATGAGGAACTGGGTTTTAATGGACTTGGTCGTCTCTCCTGCTCCGAAAATAATGATCAGTTCGACATATCCCCAAGGTTTGGTGACATAATCATTGAATCCCTGAAGATCAGAGCCCACGTATGATGTCAGGTGTGTTTCATTAAGCTGTAAGGTGGTGAACAACTAGGAATACATTATATCGACAAAGCTTCCTTGGTCGACCAGGATACACTTGACGTTGAAATTTTCCATGTGAGCTTGTACGAGCAACGAAATGCTGGAGTTGGGTGATCCTTCGAGAAGCTCCTACTGATAGAATGCGAGGGGGTGGGATCCTCCTCCGAACTTGTCGATGGTCGCACTCATATGATAGTTCTCCTCCATTAACTACTAAAATCTTCTATTCACTGAGCCTACGGTGCATTTGTTAAAGCCACCGCCCGAAATGACCATTTATGTTGGGAATGACTCCCAAGGATTGTGCGATGAGAAGTACAAGGGGACCTCCTCCATGTCTTGGAAATAAATATCTTACGGCCTCATGATGCTCATAGCGACAGGCATGAGAGATTTATCTAGGGAGGCGTTTGTTTCTTCGACCTGTTTGAATTCGGTAACATCCTCCTGGGAAGATTCCTTCTTTCTATATTGTTTGAGATGCCCATCCTGGATGAGGATCTCAATGGCATCCTTGAGGTGGATGCAGTCTTCCGTCGTATGCCCGTGACTTTTATGAAACCAACAGTACTTGCTTTTGTCCATCCCTGGCTTGGACGATGTTTGTCGGGGGAAGCGAACCCGAACTTGCTTGAATTCTACGTTTGCGTAGTCGGTCATAATCTTCTCGCGCGAGACATTGAGAGGAGTATAGTCATGGAAGCGACCATGTGGTCCTTTCTAGTCTCGAGAATCTGGATACTTATCCTCCCTTTTCTATTCTCCTCCCTGACGGGATGTCAATGGTTCTTCATTCTTTGAGACCTTCTTGTTCTCTCTATGTCACGAGTCTCACGCGTTGTTGGATGCCTCTTTCTCCTCGTATTGGATGTACGCTTGTGCTTTGAGTAGGAGAGCATCCAGAGTGGCTTGTGATTCAATGCCAACTGCTTTGGTAAAGTCACTGTAGAGACGAAGCTCGCGTTCGAGGAGATACTTTTTCATGTCGTCAGTAGTGGAGACTTACACAGCTTCCTAGATGAAACATTCAATATATGCTTAGAGGGACTTGTCTCTCCCTTGGATGATTGCCTCCAGAGATGATTTTTACTTTGGATGTCGGCGAGACGCCGTAAAGTGCCTAGAAAATTGTCTTTCCAGGTTCTTCCACGACGTGATGGACTCATCAAGAAGGCTCTTGTACCATGTCATGGCCCCTTTTCTGAGAGTTGTATGAAAAAGTTGGTATTTGATTGCTCTACGGACTCCTCTGTAGTCGAGCAGCACGTCAATGTTTTCAATGTGCTCGTCTGGGTCGGTGGTTCCATCGTAGGTCCCCAGGTGGGGAGGTTTCTCCAAACCGACAAGGAGTGCAATCTCTATGATTTCTTTTGATAACGGGCTATGGGGCTCGTCATCATCGCTTCTATCAGGAGAAGGTTATGGGGAATGGTGATTCATTCCTTGTTAGGGGAAGTTGTCCTGGAAAGAGAAGTTCTCCTTCTTGGTATGGGTGACAATGAGTGGTTACGATCAATCCGGTTGTTCTTTCTCTTTTTGGAGATCGTGGAGTGCTTATCTTTACGGGGAGGTGTGCGACCTTGTTTCTTGATGAAAGAAACCTCTTGTTTCTCCCGTGCGGTGGGACAACCTCGTCTTGGTGGAGATGTACTCTGGGAGTCATAACATCGGTGTCTCTGAGGAGGAGACTTTGAGTGCTTCTTCTCTCAGGCCCCAATTCTCTTGCTCTGTTGCAGGATTAGGGTGTTGGTTTAATTGAGGGCAGCGAGCATCGCTTCCAAGGTCGAGTCGGCATTTGGTGGAATATGAATTGAATGGAAGATTTCTGGCAGTTTCTCGTTGGGGTTCCTGGACCTCTGATTGTCCAAGAACTGGAGGTTGTTGTGTTCAACATCGATCGAATCTAGATGACAACGTTCTTGGATCCCGCATGTCTTATGGATGGGAGAGAGTATAATCTTTCCAGAAAGATGGTGGTCATCATGGTCGACCAAGATAAAAGTAGAGAAAGTATCTTTGGTCTTCGGTTGTAAGGAAAAGGAAGACGAGGAAGATGGTTTCCCACAGATAGTGTCATTGATCTTACTGGTTGATTAGAACCCTGAAAGTGGGCCTAGATGATAATGTCTGCTTGGCTGGAAATGAGGAGAAGAGGGGGTGTACCTACAAGGCACTCCGACGATCTAGTGAGGAAGAGTGAAAAGAGATATAAGAAAGAGATTAGAGTTTTTAGTATGAATATTGGATACCTGACCCTCACAAGTGTGAGGGTTTATATAATGCCCCAAGCGCGTAGCCATTAGTCCCTATTTTTGGGCCTGGATATTTGGGTCCGCGAAAAAAGGTAACTACCAAGACTTGGTGTAAATTGGCAGTCATACCCGTAACTAGCTGTTGCACTGAGCACTGAAGAGATTACGGGCATAAGTGTTTATAAGTGTTCCCTGGTCGTCTGATCTACTTTTGTTAAGAAGACTAGAAGGTAGCTGCCTGCATGGGCAAGAGTGTGTCTCAAGCATCGCTGGTCTTACTGCTCAAGTGGCATGTGTGTTGTACCCCAAAATTTGCCCTCCCATATTCTTTAAGATTTGTCAAGATCAATCTTCAAATGGATCAAGGGGTTGCCCAGTCTAAACATCCTCCTAAGCCAGTCAAATTAGGGTTTTGGTTCCTTCAGTGAATTTGAGGTTTTCAATGGTCCAATCAAGTCCCATAGGCCTACACATATCCTCAAGCATCTACATGGCAAGTTTCAAGACTCACAGGGTCAAGTTGCACAGTCAAAAGCTTCATTTGGTTCACAATCAACTGCAGGGGCAAAATGGTCATTTGGTAGTCAAAAGTCAAAATTTTTGGTCAACATCTTATTTTGAAGCCACAATTATCATTTGATCAAGTCTTGATCATGATTCCACAAGCATGGCTCAAAAATCATCAAGATGTCAAAAGTTTCTATTTTTGGACAGCATAAAAGTCATCTGTAACTTGAACAAGGCATAACTTTTTCATGGTTCATCAGAAAAATCCCATAAAATGCTCATTTTGAAGGGGATGACATTTCCTACAAACCCTCTTCACATTCCAAGTCCAAGAAATGCTCTCACAAAAAGTTATCAATTTCTACATTATAGGTCATTTTCAAAAGTCAACAAAAATGCACTTTAAGTCAAAGACCATAACTTGAGATTGGTGAATCCAAATGACATGGGACCAAAGGCATTGGTTAGAGGACTTCAAGACCTTTCCAAAATGTCCAAGAACATGTTAATAGGATCAAAATTAAGCAAGATATGCATTGGAGAAGTTGGGAAATTTTTGTGAATTTGCAAAAGTCAACTTTGCTCAAAACACTTCATTTTTGCTAATGGGCCTCAAATTCTTTCTTGAAACTTTGTCCAAGGCCTATGCACGACCCATTGAGATTAATTTGAATTATTTCCTTATTTTTATTAATTATTTGGATTTTTAATTGATTAATAATTCATTTAATTAATTTAATTGTAGGAAAATTCAAAAGATATGTTTTTCAAATCTTTTGTGGAGCAAATAAACTCAACACATGCTGGAGATTTCGTTTGCCAATCAAGGGGACCAAAATATCCAATTTTAGTAAGCTTTATCAATCAAAAAAGTTGAAAAAGATTTTATTGAAATCAAAGATGCAAAACATAATTTCAGGGATTCTTGGACAAAGATTGAACCCTAATTCCATTCTATTATAAGAGCATAACCAAACCCTAAAGCCTTGGATGTGCAAGCTGCTGCAAAAACACCATTACAATAGTGAAAAAATTCAAAGAAAGCTTGAAACTATTTTTCATATTACAGACCAATTCAAAGCCTTAGAACGATTCCAATACATTGTTGGGACACTCAGGAACACATTGCAATAAAAAACAAGCCTCAAAGCTCAAGAACACGTCCAAACAGAATCACGGTTTGCTTATTCTTTTTCAGAATCGAAACTCACGTTTTATGCATCCTTAACATGATATAATCATTGCTTTGCATTGCTAACATCATTCTGAAGCTAATGGTACAAATTAATTTGATTATGGTGCCCTGAAACGAAAACTGCCATTAAAGAAATCTAGGGTTTCGAAGCTTTGATTTTAGGGCTTTTTTGACCAAGCAAAATTAGGACTAATGATGCCCATGGTTGGACTCAGAAGATCAACACAAATTCATTGGACATGTCGCACCCTATTTATATAACGCATAGTTCTATTCGCTATTTTCTCTTGATGCAGGTTGTGGGGGTCAAAAACCCCACTAATTGCTTTTGTTTTACAGGAAAAAGGTAGGAGACAAAGGACGTGGAAGTAGGATATTGGATGATTCAAATATAATGCGCGCTTTTTCTTGGTTTCCAGCATAATTGTTTTTTTTATATATTATTTTCATGGTCCATTATATTAACAAAGATAAGCGCTTGGCTCAGTGGAAAGGGACGTGTCTGGCAATCGTTGGGACCTGGGTTCGATTCCCAGGTCCACCCCATATTTGTTTCTTGTTTTGCATAATATAATCATGTGCAGGCGCTTAAGAGCATTCCATCATGTACCTTCAATGGCCAGTGTGCCAAGTGTCTTCAACAGTCATCCAAAGACCATGAGAGGAGGAATACCATGTTCCCCAGTCAAAGCGTGCATAGCCAATTCCAAGAAGTCAACAAAGGCTTTGTGCTATTGGGCCTGAAATTTCCAGACAAACCTCCCTTGGGTCCATCACACCCCCCTGGTTTTACTACTTTTTATTTTTTCTTTTCCTTTTATTTTCTTTAATAACTATTAATATTATTTAATTAACTAACAAATTAATATTTTTAATAAATTCAGAGAATAAAAAAATGTGAATATTTTTTTATTAATTATTACTATTTTTATTTATTAATTTATTTTGTAAATAAATTCTAATTAATCAACTTAGTTTAATTTAGGTTTAATTTTAACCTTTTTCTCAATAAATAAAAATTATGTAGAATTAGGGTTTGACAATTTTCAATCATATTTTCTTATTATCATTATTCTTATTTATTAATTATTATTTTTTGTAAATAAAAATGTAAATTAATTAAATTAGTTAAATTAGGTTAACTTTAACTTTTTTTATACAATAAATAAAATAAACTTAGAATTAGGTTTTACTAACTTTTAATTTTAATTCCTTTTGTTTTATTTTACATAAAAAACACAAAAATCTTTTTCTTGTAAATAAATAATTAATTAGTTTTTTAGGTTTAATATTTCATTAAATTGCAAAAAAGGACAAAACTTAAATTCTTTTCTCAAAAAGGGTCAAAACCCTAAGGACGTCCTGATTAAATTTCTATTCGCACATTATCATTATTTTGATTATTATGTATCTGCTCAAAGGATGTAATAGTAATTAGGATTTACCGCTTTCTTTACTTTCCGCATTTATTTTCCAAAACAGGTTTTTGTTTTTGGCGATGTATAGACCCGCGCCTTGTAATAGCGTAGATTCATATTTCCGCACTTTATTTTCCGCACTCTTAACTGTAAAATGCATGCAAGACTTGGATGAAAATTAAAAACAACTCGTAGATCACCATGATGCATGTTCAAAGATAAATATAAATTGAATTTAACACACATGCACATGCCACTCTTAGGGTACACCTCACTCGTTGCCTCGAACGTGGTCGTCAAGTATAGGGTGTTTTAGAGGTCGCCCTCCTGTCTAAAGATCCTGTTGCGTCGGATAAAAAGGGATCTAGGACATTAGGGTTACTTCTAAGGTGTCCTACTATTGCTTCGGTGACCACACTGTCCCTTATAATCGAATTGACCCGAACACCTCCAACGACGGTGCTACCTACTTCTCAATAGTGGGATAGCACTGCTTAAAGGACTCTTACACAACCTAATTCCTTAGGGTAGGTAGATCTCATGGGTACTTGCTCTTTTCAAAACAAACAAAACATCTTTTCACATAGACACTTTCAAAAGTTTTCAAACAAATTTTTCATCCACTCTTGAGGACAGATACAAGAGTTACTTAGAAATTTTTCAAACGAAACTTTTTCAAAACCCACACACATTTGAAAAGCAAACATATTTTGAAAACATAAGAGCAAGTACCTAAGAGCCCGTGGATAACCACGGATAGAAAGGGTGCTAACACCTTCCCTTTCTATAAATCTACCTCCCGAACCGAGAAACATCTCGAAAAGGAATTTTGTTGTGCTTTTGTCCTTTCCTTGTTGGAGAACATAAAAGACGGCGGCGACTCTTACTTACCGCGACATTTCGCGAACCAGCTTTAAATAGTCAGTTCTATTTCCACCGATCACAGAACTGGCGACTCTGCTGGGGAAATTCTTATAAGTGAGGTGTACCTTAGGATTAGATCACTATGTTTTCAATTGTATGACTTGAATGCTTTAATATTGTAGGCTTGTATCGGATTTTTATAGATCCTAACCCGGATATAGGGATACCCTTTAGAAGTAGCAACAAACTGTGAGCGAACTGTGCGGGGTATACCGACATGGTTGAAGCAGTTGCTACGTTGATGTGGCACTTTGGTGAGTACCGATAACCCTTGAGTCAAGTCAAGAAGAGTACGGGGCCGCCGCGTGGTGTCGTGAAGCATCAAATGACCTTAGAACCTTACTTGACCATCCTGGCCTCTTTAGGGGTAGTGAGATGACCGACTTTGGTGCAGTCCGAAGTTGGTAGATACTCGATACTACACTCATTGAGGGTTGTTTTCTTGGAATATTTTGGTCGCCAGTTAAGTGGATAAATCAAAACAATGAACATAGAAAACAATCCAATGATATTGAGCTCCTTAGAACCCGGTTACTATTTATAGGACAGGTTTTGAGCCAACTAACTTCAAAAGGGTAGTACCTAAACTTCATGCCAGCCTGAAATCTAAGGGCTCTTTGGTGTGACTTGTGTGCCTTTACCATGGTTGCCTTTTTATGAATACTTGTGGTGTGCCTTTATCATAACATCATAACATCATAACATCATAACATCATAACATTGCATACATCCTGCATAAGGACTAACTCATTTCAAGGATCTCAAGGGTCTGTGATGCAGGTCATGATAAATCAAAATGTCTAGCAAGGGGCAAAGGGGATTTATTTTCCTCTAGCCAAGGTTGTTTGGAGATCAAAACATGACAACTTGAGTCAGGGGCTATGACCCACTCGATATGGTGAGCTTTGACTCTTGAAGAAGGACTCTCAACAACATGAAGTTCCTTCAATCAAGCTACCGGATTCAAATTCTAACAAGTTTCTCTGTTTACCCCGCGAGATCCTTGAAAACATTGCATACATATATCATACATATCATTGCATAACAGATCACCCTTTACAGGTCTCTCACGTTCTTGCTGTTTATTTCAGTGATGGCTCTCCAACAAGATCTTCATACTCAAGAGACTCAGTTCAGAGAAATCTTCCTAAGCCTATCCAAGGGGCAGGAAGAGTTGAGAACACTCCTCATGGGGAATTTGGTCAAGAAGAGTCCTGAAGATAGTAAGGACGAACGGCTGAAACATTTGCAAGCTGAGGTAGATGCAATGAGAACCCAGATGCTGGGGCAGACGACTCTTATCCAAGGCTTAGCTCGGGAGAAAGAAGAGTTGCGAGCCATGATCAACCAGCTTCATCAAGACAAATACAATAGTATGAAGCAAACGGTCAAGGCTGGGGATCAAACCAATAATCAGCCTTCAAGAAGACAAGAGTTTGGTATGGTGAAGAATGGACCTCTCCAAGTTGCTACTACCTCAAGGGTCCAACAACAACCTCACCAAAAACAACAGGTTGATCAGAGTAAGCCAAACATGCCCAGGAGGCAATTTACTAAGATCAACATGTCACTGACTCAAGCGCTACAACACATGTTGAAGACAAGGCTGATTATATTAAAGGCTCCTCCCCGGAACCCAAATACTTCCGCTCCTACCTATCTTCCCAATGAAAGGTGTGCATACCACTATGACAGTCCGGGACATGACACAAACAACTGTTGGAGTTTGAAGAACAAGATCCAAGACATGATTGATGCCAAGGAGATCAAGTTTGACCCTCTGGAGACTTCAAACATAACCACTGCTCATATGATGAATCATTGAAAGCTTTTGTTCATTAGAATTTTCAATTTGTAATTTTCTTTTTATTGTTCAAACATTTATTCATGTCAAACTTTATTACTTTATCAATGCATTACATATGTCTGTTTTGAATCAATCCATTCGTATTCACTATATTCAAATTGCTTTCATTTTTGTGATGTTCAACTCTTGATTAAAAAATTCTAAACCTTTTGAGGGAGGATGACGAAAACGATACCACGATTTTTACAGTATGCTTTTGAACAGACCCCGCTGATGAGGTACATGTATTGTTTCAAATCCTAAACCGTGGAGTTATAAGGAAGATAATCCCTAGTCAACCCCTTTGAGCCAAAGAAGTTGGAGTTTTTCTTTTCGCAAAAATTAAAACCCTTAATTATAACCTGGGGCAGGGTAGTTTTCTCAATTGATCCAGGTGCATAATGAACAACATCAAAGGAGTCCTTCCAAAACAAAAGATGGGGATGGTTCTGTATAATCATAAGGACAGGCAGTCATTATCTCTCAAAATAAAAGCCCAATAAGTCAAAACCTATGAAGGAGACTTACAAAAACTGGGGCATCCCGCTGACTGTAATCACAAAAGAAACAGTTCAGGCAAAAAACAGGGATAACAAAATCAAAAAAGAAAGAGGTCATACAAACCCTCGATGAAAAAAGAAATGACTGCCTATTCAAAATAAACTGTCAATGTCCGAACCATCACCGGAATATCAAAGCAAAGACTCAAACAAAGTCTGATGCACGATTAGCTGAGTTTAGGATCAAAGAACATCATGAAGAGCGGGTGAGTACAAATAATTTGAGCCTTTATCCTTTGTTTCTTAAACCATGAACCAGGCCACGTTATAACCCTCAAAAAGTCCTAGCTGAAGCATGGGTTAGTTCGAAAGCATACTGTTACGAAAGGTATCCTGACTCCTTAAGGCTTGCGGTAAAATAACGAGTTGACATCACAATTTACAAAAAATTCACTTGTTTTTATGAAAAAAACTGCATTTTCAAAAACTTCAAGACAGACATAAGCTTTGCATTTTTAATATAACATTGCTTGCATGTGACTATTTGTTTGAACAACATAGAAGTTCACACGAAGAATATCTAAGTGAACAAAAGTACTTCCAACCAAGGGGAAGACGTGATCATTGTCCATCATCCGGGGCAGTCCAGTCAAGATTCAGAGAATCTCTCAAGGATGCCAATTAGCCTGGGGCAAATCTCCGCCTGAGTCACTTGGGGCATTCCAGCAACGAATCTTGCCTGATCAAACATCTTCTGGTCACATGGCAACCCAACAACAGGGGCACCTCCCTACATCCTGAGAGCACGGACATAGTCGAAAAAACACTACGCATAATCAAAGACCCGCTAGGTTTGACACACCTAGGCAAAAATAAGGGCTTCCCGGCGAACCAAAAGGGTTCGGGCAAAAATAAGGGATGAAAATGAAAAAAAATCTGTACACCCGGCAAGTCGAAAACCTGAAAAGGCGGCTTGGGCAAAAATGGGTATCCCGGTGGACTGAAAACCCGAAAGGGCGGTCCAGGGAAAAATTAGGGATCAAAGTGTACGACTATGTCCCGTCTTTTTGTCACTTGCCTACCAGAAGAAGACTTGTCAATCGGCAGTCATCAAGCACCTCTACAGGTATCTTCTCCCACAGAAGCTGGGGCAATAGAATTGTCCAAACGGTACAAGCTGCTCTGTCCACAAGGTGCCAAGGTAGGTTCGGCTGAAGAACGTAACTAAGATACCTTCACTCCCTGGAGAGTAAGGCAAGAACCAACAATACTCTCCTCGAACAAAGTTGGTCTCCAATCAGCCCAAAATGGCACAATATCTCCAGCAAGTCAGCGATACTCTCCCCAAGCAGAGTTAGTCTACTGTCAGCCTTAAGGAAGGTGGGTATCCCCAGTAAATCTCAACATTCCCCAGCGGAGTATATAGATGTTCCTAAGCAAGCATCCCCGGCAGTCTTGATCTAAGATTGTTCTCCGGCGGAATACCAGACATCCCAATAGGAGCCACTTCCCCAGTGCAGTCCAAAAGTTTCCCCAGGAGAGTTGAATCATCCTCCCCAGTAGATTCTGGAAGCTTATCCCCAGTAGATTCTGGAAGCTTGTCTCCCGCAGAGTACAACGTCTCTCCCCGACCATATTCAAAGGTTATGCCCCACCAGAGCTTATAACTGGGTTATCCTCAGCTAATTGCCACGGAAAGATCGTCCTCAGCGTAGTTCTTCCTATTCCCCAGCGGAGTTCATCAAATTCCCCAACAAAACATATCAACGGAATCCCCAACAGAGTTATCATCAAACCTCAGCGAAGTATCTCTTCCCACAGAGTATTTCACCGTAGAGTAATCTCTCCAGCAAGCTTATTCCCCAACAGAGTCATCTTCTCCTACCGGTTTATTCTTGCAACCATCATCCCCAGCGGAAACGAAGAACTCTACTCTTCAAACGTCAGCCCAGGATTCAACTTCCCGGCATTCGTCAAGGATTTATTTTCCTAGACGAAAATACATTCATAGACATTTCACATTTCATACATCCTGCTTACATACATGATACGCATCATATCATACAACCTCATCATGACATCATGCATTTCATACATCATGACATTGCATACGACTAATGTTTTGCCTTTTCAGGAAAAAGGTCAATACAAAGATGATTACTATCAACTGTCGCAATTCCAGATTCGATTCTTGTATCTAGCCAGGGCATATCTGTGAGTAACTGATTGTGGATTCGACACCTGTATCTAGCCAGGGCATATCCGCATGAAGAGTTTAGAGATTTGATACCTGTATCCAGCCAGGGCATATCTGTAGACGACCAATTCCAGATTCGATTCCTGTATCCAGCCAGGGCATATCTGTGAGTAACT
Source organism: Vicia faba (assembly GCA_948472305.1). Taxonomy (NCBI): domain Eukaryota; kingdom Viridiplantae; phylum Streptophyta; class Magnoliopsida; order Fabales; family Fabaceae; genus Vicia; species Vicia faba. Next base: position 100,551 of record CATIWC010000773.1, on the reverse strand, counting down.
AATTATGGATTCGACACCTGTATCTAGCCAGGGCATATCTGCATGAAGAGTTTAGAGATTCGATACCTGTATCCAGCCAGGGCATATCTGTAGACGACCAATTCCAGATTCGGTTCCTGTATCCAGCCAGGGCATATCTGTGAGTAACTAATTATGGATTCGACACCTGTATCTAGCCAGGGCATATCTGCATGAAGAGTTTAGAGATTCGATTCCTGTATCCAGCCAGGGCATATCTGTAGACGACCAATTCCAGATTCGATTCCTGTATCTAGCCAGGGCATATCTGTGAGTGACTGATTGTAGATTCGATACCTGTATCTAGCCAGGGCATGTCTGCATGAAGAGTTTAGAGATTCGATTCCTGTATCCAGCCAGGGCATATCTGTAGACGAAGAATTCCAGATTCGATTCATGTATCTAGCCAGGGCATATCTGTGAGTAACTGATTGTAGATTCGACACCTGTATCTAGCCAGGGCATGTCTGCATGAAGAGTTTAGAGATTCGATTCCTGTATCCAGCCAGGGCATATCTGTGAGTAACTGATTGTAGATTCGATACCTGTATCTAGCCAGGGCATGTCTGCATGAAGAGTTTAGAGATTCGACACCTGTATCCAGCCAGGGCATGTCTGTAGACGACCAATTCCAGATTCTATTCCTGTATCTAGCCAGGGCATATCTGTGAGTGACTGATTGTAGATCCGATACCTGTATCTAGCCAGGGCATGTCTGCATGAAGAGTTTAGAGATTCAACACCTGTATCCAGCCAGGGTATGTCTATAGACGACCAATTCCGGATCCGATTCCTGTATCTAGCCAGGGCATATCTGTGAGTGATTGATTGTAGATTCTATACCTGTATCTAGCCAGGGCATATCTGTGAGTGATTGATTGTAGATTCGATACCTGTATCTAGCCAGGGCATATCTGCATGAAGAGTTTGAAGATCAACCCCTGTAACAGGCCAGGTAATTATCTTTATTTCTCAGGTACGCAAGTTCTCGCTAAGGAACCTCTTACGCGATCGACATCTCCACAACTATCCATTACATTTCCAGATGGCATCTATAAGCCCATCCTCCTATCCACCACCTTTCCAAATGGCATCTGTAAGCCCATTCCCGACATCACGTTGCTGATATTCTACTATGTGAGTGCAAATTTCTGGGCACTCTAGTGTTCAATCATCTTCCACCTTCGGATCACGAAAGGCACGCAAGCCAATCTACATACTCAGGTCTAAGAAGATTGAACAGGGGCAACTGTCGTACCCCAAAATTTGCCCTCCCATATTCTTTAAGATTTTTCAAGATCAATCTTCAAATGGATCAAGGGGTTGCCCAGTCTAAACATCCTCCTAAGCCAGTCAAATTAGGGTTTTGGTTCCTTCAGTGAATTTGAGGTTTTCAATGGTCCAATAAAGTCCCATAGGCCTACACATATCCTCAAGCATCTACATGGAAAGTTTCAAGACTCACAGGGTCAAGTTGCACAGTCAAAAGCTTCATTTGGTTCACAATCAACTACAGGGGCAAAATGGTCATTTGGCAGTCAAAAGTCAAAATTTTTGGTCAACATCTTATTTTGAAGCCACAATCATCATTTGATCAAGTCTTGATCATGATTCCACAAGCATGGCTCAAAAATCATCAAGATGTCAAAAGTTTCTATTTTTGGACAGTAGAAAAGTCAACTGTAACTTGACCAAGGCATAACTTTTTCATGCTTCATCAAAAAAATCCCATCCAATGCTCATTTTGAAGGGGATGACATTTCCTACAAACCCTCTTCACATTCCAAGTCCAAGAAAGGCTCTCGCAAAAAGATATCAATTTCTACATTATAGGTCATTTTCAAAAGTCAACAAAAATGCACTTTAAGTCAAAGACCATAACTTGAGATTGGTGAATTCAAATGACATGGGACAAAAGACATTGGTTGGAGGACTTCAAGACCTTTCCAAAATGTCCAAGAACATGTTCATAGGATCAAAATTGAGCAAGATATGCATTGGAGAAGTTGGGAAATTTTTGTGAATTTGCAAAAGTCAACTTTGCTCAAAACACTTCATTTTTGCTAATGGGCCTCAAATTCTTTCTTGAAACTTTTTCCAAGGCCTATGCACGACCCATTGAGATTAATTTGAATTATTTCCTTATTTTTATTAATTATTTGGATTTTTAATTGATTAATAATTCATTTAATTAATTTAATTGTAGGAAAATTCAAAAGATATGTTTTTCAAATCTTTTGTGGAGCAAATAAACTCAACACATGCTGGAGATTTCGTTTGCCAACCAAGGGGACCAAAATATCCAATTTTAGCAAGCTTTATCAATCAAAAAAGTTGAAAAAGATTTGATTGAAATCAAAGATGCAAAATATAATTTCATGGATTCTTGGACAAAGATTGAACCCTAATTCCATTCTACTATAAGAGCATAACCAAACCCTAAAGCCTTGGACGTGCAAGCTGCTGCAAAAACACCATTACAATAGTGAAAAAATTCAAAGAAAGCTTGAAACTGTTTTTCATATTGCAGACCAATTCAAAGCCTTAGAACGATTCCAATACATTGCTGGGACACTCAGGAACACATTGCAATAAAAAACAAGCCTCAAAGCTCAAGAACACGTCCAAACAGAATCACGGTTTGCTTATTCTTTTTCAGAATCGAAACTCACGTTTTATGCATCCTTAACATGATATAATCATTGCTTTGCATTGCTAACATCATTCTGAAGCTAATGGTACATATTAATTTGATTATGGTGCCTGTTAGCTCCTAAATTCGACACCCTTGTTTCATTGATATCAGCCATTAAGGCTGAAGGATGTTTCGACCAAGCTAAGTCCGTCGAAATGACCATCGAAAGATGGCAAAGTACTTAGAAGATTTCTTCCAAGGGAGAAGTTGGTTGCCTTCGACGTCGAAGGCGTTTCTCGTTGAAGAGTCTTCTCGACGAAGGTGATTCGATGGTTCAGAGTGGAACGGTTTGAAATTCAAGCGTTTGGAGGGAAAACGGTTTCCAGCGGTTACCAAGTGCAACATGCAAAGATCTGGGGCGTCGAACGTTGAGAACATGCCAAGTGGAATCATCTCGAGGCAGTGTAACTGCCCGACGGTTACTTGGGATGTTTTAGTATAAATAGTAGTAGTCACGCAGTTTCTCGCGTGTGTTCACAATTCTATACAAAGTCACTCATATAGATTCGAGTACCCAGCGTGTGAGAAAGAATTGTTGAGAAATGTATGTGTGAAACACCAACTTTATTAATCAAAGTCATTTACTTTTACAGAAATTTACTTGCTTTCTTCTTTACTTTCCTGTCGAAACCCTTTCATTTAAAGCCTTATTTATTTTACCAAGTCCTTTCTTCATGCAATTTACTTAAACCCTCTTTATTTTATTGTCACTTAACCAATATCCAATCTAATCAAAACTTCAAAATCAACCTATGTCCTAGGATCAATCTGATCGATCCTGCGAGTAACCAAATAAGTAACCATTTGGAGGATCAGCGGTTGTTTACCAATAACCACGGTAAACAAATTGGCACACCCGGTGGGACTGTGTGTTGATTGTTGAAAATAATCTCATCTTTTCGAGGAGCGTTGTATGTTATTGAGAAGTGGTAGAATATACACTAGCGATAACAATACTGCCAGAGGAAGGGAAGAGATGGCGAATCCGCCAAACAATAACGAAATCCCACAAACGAATGTGGGAACAACGGTTATCTCGACCGTAAGTGAAGCGACGACTGCTGGTTCGACACCAGCAGTGACGGTCACAGCAACGGGGCCATTACCTCCGTTCACAGGCCCCAGAGCGCCTTTGGGAACTCCCCCACCAAGGGGAAATTTAGGCACAAGGCCTTTTGTTCCCCCAGGATTCATGCCACTCTATGGCATGCCAACTTCTGACTTGGCTAGCCTGACGAATGTTGCGTCCACTTTTTCAGACACTTTAGTGAGTGCCTCTTCGCCACTCCAAGGTTCTGGAGTAGGCATGGCGAATAGAAATAGGACCCAACTCTTAGGAGGAACGTCCCAAGTAGCCCATGGCCTTACAAATGCCTCGACAGCAGTCTTGAGGCAACAAATGGACGAAAGCAACCATGATATGGTGAAAATGTTGGCACAAACTTTGAGTACAGTGCTAAACCCTCTAATACAAAACACTACTCAATCGAATCAGCAAGTGACAGCGTAAATGACGCGTTTGGCTGATTTCTTTGGAGTACCCCAACCTATTCGACAGCCCCAAAGGGCGCAAATAAGGGGAAACCGGGGGATATTCTTAGAGGAAGAAACCACCATCAATCAGGCTCAACAGCCTGTCGAAGAAAACCTTAGGGCACGATTGGATCAACCTGTCGAGGAACCTAGGGTAATAACTCCAGAGGTAAGGTTAGTTAACAGAAACCAAAATGCTGACGAAGTAGTTCAGCATGTCAAATACCAAAACATGGGTTTGGAAAATAATCTGGCAACCATGATCGAAAGGATCATAACTCAAAATGGGATGAACATGGGCTTTCGAAGGCCCAACTTTACGTCCCCATTGTCCGAATACGTGTTACAAACAGACTTACCTCCTAGATGTAAAGTCCCCAAATTCACTAAGTTCTCTGGGGACACGACAGAATCTACTGTCGAGCATGTGGCGAGATACTTGATCGAAGCAGGAGATATTTCGAATAACGAAAACCTGAGGATCAAGTACTTCCCAAGTTCTTTAACAAAGAACGCTTTTACTTGGTTTACAACTCTCCCCCCCCAATTCGATCCATCATTGGACCCAGTTGGAAAGATTGTTCCATGAACAATTCTACATGGGGCAAACCAAGATAAGCCTGAAAGAATTGGCCAGTGTAAAGAGACGTTTCACTGAACCCATAGACGAATATCTGAATAGGTTTAGGTTGCTCAAGGCGAGATGTTTTACACAAGTGCCAGAACATGAGTTGGTCGAAATAGCCGCGGGCGGTTTAGATTATTCCATTAGGAAGAAGCTAGACACCCAATACCTGAGAGACATGGCCCAATTGGCCGATAGAGTTCGACAGGTAGAACGCCTCAAAGCTGAAAAAGCAAAGGCAACGAAAACTCACAAGAGAGAGAGGATAGCGTATGTTGAGATGGATGACGAAGATCCAGAATCCTTCGACGATACTATAACTGTCGAAGAAGGAGAAGTCGATTTAGCGGAACTAAAACAAGGGCCACCATACTCTTGTAAACTGTTAGTCCCCTCAAGTGGAAAAAATCCCACTGGTCCAGAAAGGACCAATGATAGGTTCCCCAAAAAGACTTATAGTTTCGACATCACAAAATGTGATGAGATCTTTGACTTGCTTGTAAAAGATGGCCAAATGATAGTACCCCCAGGGGTAAAAGTACCTCCTCTTGATCAAAGAAAGAAGAGAGGTTTTTGCAAATATCATAATTTTTTGGGCCATAAAACTTCTCAATGTTTTCTTTTCAGGAACCTTGTGCAAGACGCTATCGAAAAAGGGAGGTTGAAGTTTGCTGACAAGACCCCCATGGCTGTCGACTCAAATTCGTTGCAGGCTGAAGCCCATTATGCAGAGCCTTCTGAGGTGAACGTGATCGAGGCAACTAGGAGCCAGTCGAAGAAGCCAGGAATCACAATGGTCGAAGTCTCAAAGGACCATATCAACATGCCAATCTTTGGCAGTTTTTCTGGGAATTTATCCAGAAAGACAATTGAAGCAGTTCAGAAAGCGGTCGAAAGCCCAAGGCTAGAGACCGTTGAAGCACAAAAGACTGGACCAAAACCCAGTTCTCACTTGGCCACAGTTCAAGGCCAGACGTAGAACTTGGAGACCCAAATGAAGCAGCTAACCCTTGCCAACAAAGATACAATGAATATCAATATGGTCGAACTCTCTGACCCAAAAGCATCAGAAGAGGCCATGAGGCAAGAACAAGCTAATAAGACTGCTTTCCCTCGGGAAAATGAAAATCTGGCAGATTTTCTACAAAGATGCCAGAAAAAGAAATCAGAGGTGATGCTGTGTCCAAGATGCAGTTCGATCTTTGACAAAAAGGCTGCTGAACACATTCAAGGCGTAAGAGCAGCGAATAAGAGAAGGGAAAATGTTGATCTTCGACATGATCCCAGAAGAGCCTCCCAAAGAGGTTCAAACCAAGAAAAGAGGCCTTTGACTTTCAGGCCTCCAACAAATGTGCCAGTAGATACCTGGTACAAAACCTCTGGTCGAAAAAGGCCAAGTGAGGAGAGATGGCACTCTTTCGACGTGCCAAGGGGTTCATCTTTAACTCAAAAGAAAGAGCCTCAAGTTACTGCACCTAAAGTTGCACAAGTGTCAAGCAACTACAAAGGGAAAAATCCCATGTCTCGATCTCAATGGAGGAGATACCAAAGGAGACGAAAAGCTGAGAGGGAGGCTGCCAAAGAACCAAAGGCAGAAACCAGTTCGAATGTTCCTCAAAGGAAGCAAAGAAAACCTCTAGAAAGAGAGCCAGTAACTAACAGGCTAGTTTGGCCTAACCAAGGTGAAGTCGAGGACGAAGACGATTCTGAGTCTGATGATACTTTGGACATAATGGTGAATATAGTCTCAGTGCTGCCCAGAGAATTCAACCGACAGGTGGAGGTCGAAGCAAGTGACTGGGAAGTGGAGCAAGAAATGGCCAAACATAGGCCAGTGTGCTATTTCGTTATGGACAATGGCACCACTGAGGAACAAAATGGATTCTTCGAACCACCCACAGAGGCGATGAAAAATCACCTCAAGCCTTTATTTATAAGGGCTAAACTCGAAGAAACTACTGTGAATAAGATATTGGTGGATTGTGGGGCAACCATCAACATTATTCCTCACTCTATGCTAAGGAAAATTGGCAAAAGGGATGAGGACATTAAGCCTCACAATATGGTCTTGTCGAACTATGAGGGCGGCATAGGGACCACTATGGGAGTGATCCAGCTAGATATCAAAGTAGGGTCTATCCTTCGACCAACAATGTTTATGGTCATATCGGCCAAACCTAACTACAATCTTTTGTTGGGCCGTGAATGGATTCATGGTGTTGGAGCCGTGCCATCATCAATGCACCAGAGGCTGCTCCTATGGCGTCCAGATGGGATGGTCGAAAACATAGAGGCAGATCAAAGTTATTACCTAGGCGAAGTGAATCACCTGGGGTTGGCAGATTTCGACAAGAACTTGGCTCACATAGGGCCATGTCCAACACCTGACTTCGACATGGCGCCAGCGCCAAACACTTTTTGTTCCCTATACCTGCATCCTGAGCATGGTTTCCAATGGGACAGAGAAGACTTGTCCCACATAGACTTCAGTGGGTTAACTGATATCCAACCAACTGGTTGGGGAAGTGAATTCAGTGATAATGACTGAGTCACAATCTTTGAAGCGAATTTCGGCTTATGTAGCCGAAACTAAGATGATAACCGCTCTCGAAGCCGAAGTAAAGTACATGGCCACACAGGCCAATGATCAACAGTTATCTGCTGCAGGTCCAGGAAAGGATTTCGATCCAGAACCCCCTGATATCATGCAAGAAGAAATGCAGGAACAGAGGCTCGACGCCATCTATGACGATGAGCCTTTGGGCTTCGAAAAGGACCCCTTGGCGAACAACATTAAAATGTTAGCGCAAGATCCTTTAGAAGAAATCAACTTAGGCGAAGGGTCAGAGAAAAGGCCAACTTACATCAGCGCCAAAATTGACCCAGAACTTAGGTTGGAAGTAATCCAATTGTTGAAAAAGTTCAAGGACTGTTTTGCATGGGATTACGACGAAATGCCTGGTCTCGACAGAGGGTTGGTAGAACTTCAGTTGCCAATCAAGCCTGGGAAGAAGCCAATCAAGCAAAATCCAAGACGCTTCGCTCCAGAAATATTGTCGAAGATCAAAACGGAAGTCGAAAGACTGCTGAAATGCAAATTCATACGCGTTACAAGGTATGTCGAATGGATTGCAAACATTGTGCCAGTAATTAAGAAAAATGGTACGTTAAGGGTGTGCATAGATTTCAGAGATTTGAATGCTGCTACGCCCAAAGATGAATATCCAATGCCTGTGGCGGAAATGCTAGTCGATTCTGCCGCTGGCTATGAATACCTGAGTATGCTCGATGGTTATTCAGGATATAATCAAATATTCATTGCTGAAGAGGATGTGTCGAAAACAGCTTTTTGATGCCCTGGGGCCCTAGGCACTTACGAATGGGTAGTGATGCCTTTTGGCCTAAAGAACGCTGGGGCAACATACCAGCGAGCAATGAATTCTATCTTCCATGATTTTATTAACACTTTTATGCAAGTATATATTGATGAGATTGTTATAAAATCTGTTTCCAGGAAGAATCATATTGACCACCTTCGACAATCATTCGAAAGAATGAGAGAACATGGTCTGAAGATGAACCCTTTGAAGTGTGCGTTCTGTGTGAAAGCTGGAGATTTCTTGGGCTTCGTTGTCCACAAGAAAGGAATCGAAATAAACCAGAACAAGACGAAGGCAATTCTGGAAGCGAAAGCGCCATCGAATAAGAAGGAACTGCAATCTCTGTTAGGCAAGATAAATTTCTTAAGGAGGTTTATATCTAACCTAAGTGGGAAAGCTCAGGCCTTTTCACCCTTACTTCGACTGAATAAAGAGGGGTTCGAATGGGGGCAAGAGCAACAAGAAGCCTTCGACAAAATCAAAGGGTACCTCACTAAGCCACCTATTTTGGTGCCTCCTTGTAGCAATAGGAGTATGAGATTGTACATAGCTGCATCCGACAAAACTTTGGGAAGCATGTTAGCCCAAGAAGATGAGAATGGAGTCGAAAGACCCATTTACTATCTTAGTAGAGTTTTGAACGATGCAGAAACTAGATATAGTGAAGTTGAAAAATTGTGTCTATGTCTGTATTTCTCTTGTACAAAACTCAAGCAATATATAAAACCAGTTGATGTGTATGTTTCGTCTCATTTTGATGTTTTCAAGTATATGTTGTAGAAACCTATCTTGCACAGTCGAATTGGCAAGTGGGCATTAGCATTAACTGAATACTCCTTAACCTTTATGCCTCTTAAGGCAGTGAAAGGACAAGTGGTTGCAGACTTTATAGTCGACCACTCAATTCAAGTTGAGGATATTAATTATGTGGAGATAGAACCTTGGAAATTCTACTTCGATGGTTCCAGCCATAAAGATGGAACAGGAGTGGGAGTCTTGATCATTTCTCCTGAAAAAATTCCAACAACATTCAAGTACAAGATATCAGGTTCTTGTTCGAACAATGAGGCTGAGTATGAAGCTCTAATTACTGGCCTTGAAATATTGTTGGAATTGGGGGCAACTCGAGTCGAAATAATGGGAGACTCAGAGTTAGTCATTAAGCAAGTCACAAAAGAATATAAATGCATAAGAGAAAATCTCATTATGTATTTTGTGATAGCAAATCGTTTATTGAAAAAATTTGAAACGGTCAATATTCGACACATACCCAGAGTCGAAAATCAAATAGCCAACGACTTGGCACAAATTGCATCTGGGTATAAGATTTCAAAAACGAGATTACAAAGAGCAATCGAAGTTCGAGAAAAGATAAAAGCAACTTGTCTATCACCAACAGACTTGGAATCGACGAGACTAGGATATGCTGATCAAAGTAACTTCGAAATTTCGTTCATAGATAATTTGTCAGAGCAAGATTGGAGGAAACCCATTGTGGATTATCTTCAAAATCCAGGAGCTTCGACAGAACGAAAAACAAAGTACAGGGCGTTGAGTTATGTACTCATGGGTAATGAGTTATTCAAGAAGACGCCTGAAGGGGTATTGCTAAAATGTTTAAGTGAAACTGAGGCATACATAGCCCTTTCGACTACGCACGCTGGGGCATGTGGGGCTTATCAAGCAGGCCATAAGATGAAATGGTTGTTGTTTCGACAAGGACTATACTGGCCCACTATGCTGAAAGATTGTGTTGAGTTCGCCAAAGGTTGCCAAGAATGTCAAGTACATACAGGCATCCAGCATGTACCAGCAAGCGAACTTCACTCGATAGTGAAACCTTGGCCCTTTAGAGGATGGGCGTTGGACCTCATTGGAGAGATTCGACCAGCATCGTCAAAGAGTCAGAAATATATACTGGTAGGCATTGATTATTTTACTAAGTGGATCGAAGCTATCCCTTTAGTCAATATAGACCAAGAAAATGTCATTGAATTTATTCAAAAGAACATTATCTTTAGGTATGGAATCCCCGAGACTATAACAACTGATCAAGGATCAGTTTTCACTGGTCGAAAGATGCAGGAATTCGCTCAGGAAACAGGTTTCAAACTCCTAACATCAACGCCTTATTATGCACAGGCAAATGGTCAAGTCGAAGCAGCAAACAAAGTAGTGATTGGCTTGATAAAAAAGCATGTTGGGAAGAAACCAAAGAATTGGCATAAGACGTTAGACCAGATTTTGTGGGCTTGTCGAACGTCTCCAAAGGAAGCCACAGGTACAACACCATATAGGCTAACTTTTGGCCATGATGCAGTGTTGCCAGCAGAAATTTGTCTTCAGTCTGCAAGGGTTCAGAGACATTATGATATTCCCTCTGAAATTTATTGGAATATGATGTTAGACGAACTAGTGGATTTAGACGAAGAAAGATTGCGCGCTCTTGACCTACTCAGGCTTCAGAAGAAAAGAGTAGAAGACTCTTATAATAAAAAGGTGAAACCTAAGGTATTTTCGCCTGGAGAACTAGTTTGGAAGGTGATTCTTCCCATGGATCGAAGGGATCGAAGCATGGGAAAATGGTCACCCAAATGGGAAGGACCATTTAGAGTTATCCAGACTTTTTCTGGTGGAGCCTATGAAGTCGAAGAGCTAGGTGAAGATAAAAGGCTCTTGAGAGTAAATGGTAAATATTTGAAAAAATACAAACCTACACTCCAAGAGATAAAAATAAAGTAACAAGACTAAATTAACCATATAAAAGCCAAAATGGAAAATTTTTATATTTTTAGCCAAGATGGCAATGTTGTCGAATACATATTACAAAATATCAAAATATGGTTTAAAAGCTGAATCAATCAGAAGGGAATGGAGTCCTTGAGTCGAAGGTATTTGATTTGCTGCAGCTCCAATCTTTTGGTGCACCAGGCATTCGCCTGCACAAGCTTGGCAATCTGATCGTCGAAGCCTTGGGCTCTCTCAGCAAATTCTAGGCCTTGTTTGATTTCAGTTTGACTTTCGGTGTCTGGGACGGTCGAGAGAAGTTCCTCCTTGCGCTTGGAATATGATGTTAGACGAACTAGTGGATTTAGACGAAGAAAGATTGCGCGCTCTTGACCTACTCAGGCTTCAGAAGAAAAGAGTGGAAGACTCTTATAATAAAAAGGTGAAACCTAAGGTATTTTCGCCTGGAGAACTAGTTTGGAAGGTGATTCTTCCCATGGATCGAAGGGATCGAAGCATGGGAAAATGGTCACCCAAATGGGAAGGACCATTTAGAGTTATCCAGACATTTTCTGGTGGAGCCTATGAAGTCGAAGAGCTAGGTGAAGATAAAAGGCTCTTGAGAGTAAATGGTAAATATTTGAAAAAATACAAACCTACACTCCAAGAGATAAAAATAAAGTAACAAGACTAAATTAACCATATAAAAGCCAAAATGGAAAATTTTTATATTTTTAGCCAAGATGGCAATGTTGTCGAATACATATTACAAAATATCAAAATATGGTTTAAAAGCTGAATCAATCAGAAGGGAATGGAGTCCTTGAGTCGAAGGTATTTGATTTGCTGCAGCTCCAATCTTTTGGTGCACCAGGCATTCGCCTGCACAAGCTTGGCAATCTGATCGTCGAAGCCTTGGGCTCTCTCAGCAAATTCTAGGCCTTGTTTGATTTCAGTTTGACTTTCGGTGTCTGGGACGGTCGAGAGAAGTTCCTCCTTGCGCTTGGTATTGGCATTTATCTTAGCCTTTATTTCTTCGATTTGCGCCCTGAAGGAAGCGTTCTCTCGATCGATGGCATCAACTTCTTCTTGTGTAGATGCTTTTTGCTTCGACAACTCCGCAATTCGAGAAGTTGTCTCCGAAACAGCCGTCCATGCAGAAGAGCTTTTGCCATATAACACTTCAAGTTGGCTATTAAAGCCCCTTTGTCGTCGATAATCTGCTGAGACTTGATCAATAATGGAGTGTAACTCCATGATCAAGCCTGAAACTTCTGGAGCTACAGCTAACAAGTCGACAGCATTCAAAACATCCCTCAAGTACGATGGATCAGTAGGGTCTCCCTCCAAAGCTTTCATCAAGTCCTTCTTGAAAAACTGAGCCTTAACCTTCGCCAAAGCTTCATCGAGAGGAGAAGTTTCAGTGGACTTCCCCGACAGGGTAGGAACCTCCTGACTAGCATCAGACGAACTCTTGCTCTCGATGATGGCGTTGAGATAGCTAACAGGGTCAGTTTGCTTCAAGAGTTCTAAGTCCTCTTTCGACCTGTGCTTTGTTGAGGTAACAGCCCTTGCAACAGCATTGTCTTGGGTTTGAGGCTGCAGAGTGACAGTTGCCTCGACTTGATTCCCTTCGACTTGGACTGTGGCAGCGCCAGCGTCATCTTGGTGTTTTTCGCCGGCGTCACCTTGGTTCTCTTCGCCAGCGGCACCTTGATCGTCTTCGCCAGCGTTGCCGTGGTCCCCTTCGTCACGATTCTCTTCCGACAGATCCACCACCTGAATCTCTTTTGGCTGTTGCTCTTCTGGTTGAGGATCTTCTGCTGGTTTTTCTGCCGTCTCAGCATTGGCCTCATTTATTTCAGTATGGGCTTCGTCATTCTCCAAGCCTTTTTCTTGTGGCCTGCTGAGTTCAGCAGACTCCAATGTTTCAGAAGTTCTTGGCGGTGAGCTTTCAGTGGTGTCCTGAAAAGAAAAGAAGAAGAATCTTCAAAAATCGAAAGAGACATAATCGAATGCAGGTATCTACACCTAAGTTATAAAGAGTTCTGAGAGATTACCTGTAAATTAGCTTCAGCCCCAGGGCTGGAATTGTCGCTTTCGACAGGCTTATTGAGAAGAACGTTTAATTCCTCCTCCGTTGGCTCCTCAATGATTACTGGAGGTGGCCTGGGCTTTCTCCCAGCAACCTTTATTCTAATTGTTCGACCCTCAGGAGCAGGAGCAGGAGCGTCCTTCGTTAGCTTTCGCCTTTTTAGAGGAGCAGGGGGAGAATCATCTTCTTCGTCGCTCCCGGATTCGACCGTCAGTGCTGGCCGTTTCTTGGGCGAAGGTGCCTAAAAAACGAATGGGAATTCGATTTAGCAATTGCATCGAAAGTCAAAAGTCAAAGCCAGAAGAAAGTAATGAAAGTCTGGTTACCGATACAGAAGGTTTTTTCGAAGGGCCTTCCCCCTGTTGGTTTATTGTGGTCTTCGCCGGCGCTATAGTCTTCGCCGGCGGTGGGGGTTTTGTTGAGAGGCCTCCTCCCTGTTGGCCTTCTGCAATCTTCTTGGCCGCAAGCTTTCGAACAACTGAAAGCAAATAAAATAGTTAACAAGCTAGCAGTCGAAAGAGAAAGACAAAGTAATGTGAAAGGATGAACTTACATTTCTTTATTTTGTCAAAGACAAGGACAAAAGATTTCTGAAGCTCATCCACGAAGTCCTTCTCGTTGAAAAACTCCTCAGCGTAATAACTTTTCCACCACTCCTCGAAGGATGGTGAGCAAAGAAAGTTGAGCTGGTAGTCAAACAACGAAAGAACTGTTCGACCAGCATATCTTCCGATATGTTTAGTGGCAGCTTCTTCGGTGTAGTCGTTGCAGAAGTATAACATCGACTTCTCCCTTGGAAAAATTGGAGAAGGTAGGGTTTGAATAATACCAAACTGGCGAGACACCAGGTTTGGTTGATATGCAATCAGACTCAAGTGAGTCTTAGAGCTTCTGAATCGAAGAGGCATGATCCTTGGTGTGAGGAACGCCTCCCACATTGTTGTATGTTCGTCGACTTGAGGACCACTCGACGTCCTAGGATATGGCCTTGTGAACCACGCTGGGCCTACCTTCCGTCGAGCAAACAGAGCCATAGTCGAAGCAAACTCTTTCCTTCGAGCAAACATCAGAACGAAGTTTGTGAAAGTTTGCTGAAGCTCCAGTCCATCTTCCATTGGAGTCAACAGAGCCAGTCTGGTTCCTTCGACACGTCTGTTCGCTATCTCTGGAGCCTGCTCATTTATTTGAACCTTCTTAGGCAAGAAAGATTCGAAAGTGGCGTTGAGCCACAGTTGAAGCAGCCAAAAAGGTCCAGCAAGCAGCAAGCTGGCCCTGTTCTCGATAATCTTCAGAAGAGTCGCTCCATTACTAATCGAATCATACAGGCTAGCCAAAATCAATTCTGCCAAACATATATTTTGGCCATGATGGAGTTGAGTGGCGAGAGTGACCATCTTCTTGGTCACCTGTAAGGACTTCGAGCAAAATACGAAGCGTGTCAGCCATAAGGCTAGAAACGCAATATGTTCGACATCCGACACAGCATCTGTCGACCTGTCGTGGTAGTGATTGATGAAGGTGGTATAGGTTGGTTTTGTGGCTGAGAATCCAATTTGATCCTCCGACATCTCCTTCGGGTCGAAGTAATCCCCGGTTGGTCGAAGGCCAGTGATAGCGGCCACATCGAAGAGTGTGGGAGTCAGCATCCCACAGGGAAGATGGAAAGTGAAGTGGGAGTAGTCCCAGAAGAGTAGAGAAGCTATCAACATCTCCGGAGAATAGTTCAGACCTGTCTTCGACAGCATAACCAGGTCGAAAATTCCCATATCTTTCCAAGTCGAAGCTTGGCGTTTCTCCATTTTTTCCAGCCAAGCAACGTAATCAGGAGTAAGGCTAGGGCCAGACCTGAAAGCCCTAACACCTTTGTTGAAGAAACGGAGGTCGATTTTCTCTTTAGCAGGGTCTTCATTATCCTCTGCATCTTTCTTGGCGCATGCAACCGGTTTGAGTCTCTCAACTACCGGAAAATAACTCTTGATCTTCATGGCCTCAGCAATACTTGGATACAAGGGGCCAGACATAGCAAAGATCTGGTTGGAGTATCCAACCGGGATCATAAGGTGGTGTGAGTAAGCATCACGAACAGCGATGTCCAAGGGTTCAGGGACCCTTCGTTGGCCCGTGGAAGTTACTACTGGAGCGGTGATGAAAACCTTAGGTTTGACGTTTCCAGATGGTACGGTGGCGCTAGGAGCATTGGAGGAACCAGATGCCATTGTTAATGGTGAGTTTGAAGACGAAGTGAAGGAAAAAGGGTTTTTGCAAAGATGACAAGTTTGTATGCAAATGAAGAAGTCTGAAAGCTAGATAGCGTAAAAAGTCCCACAGTGGGTACTTACTGCTATTTATAGTAGTGGGGGAAAATCCCCAAAACCGAGGACATTAAATGCCATTTAATGTTGCAGAAGTAGTGGGACACGTGGCGTCTCCCTGTTGTTCTAGCCGTTCTGCAGAAAATGGAGGGGTGCAGCGTGCGCCCTCATTTTTGGGAATTGTCATAATGACAAATTCTGAAATGACGTTTTGGCACTGCACGCCGTACTGAGGTGACGTCTTAGGTACGGATAAATGATGGTTTTCTTGGGATCGTCAGTGGTTGGTAGAAGACAACAAAAAGTGCACAATTTAATTTGTGACTAAGCATGAAAAGACAGGTGTCGAATGGCGTTTCAAAGAATGCCTTTTTCTTTCAGAGTCGAAATAAGGCATTCTTGGGGGGCAATTTGTTAGCTCCTAAATTCGACACCCTTGTTTCATTGATATCAGCCATTAAGGCTGAAGGATGTTTCGACCAAGCTAAGTCCGTCGAAATGACCATCGAAAGATGGCAAAGTACTTAGAAGATTTCTTCCAAGGGAGAAGTTGGTTGCCTTCGACGTCGAAGGCGTTTCTCGTCGAAGATTCTTCTCGACGAAGGTGATTCGATGGTTCAGAGGGGAACGGTTTGAAATTCAAGCGTTTGGAGGGAAAACGGTTTCCAGCGGTTACCAAGTGCAACGTGCAAAGATCTGGGGCGTCGAACGTTGAGAACATGCCAAGTGGAATCATCTCGAGGCAGTGTAACTGCCCGACGGTTACTTGGGATATTTTAGTATAAATAGTAGTAGTCACGCAGTTTCTCGCGTGTGTTCACAATTCTATACAAAGTCACTCATATAGATTCGAGTACCCAGCGTGTGAGAAAGAATTGTTGAGAAATGTATGTGTGAAACACCAACTTTATTAATCAAAGTCATTTACTTTTCCAGAAATTTACTTGCTTTCTTCTTTACTTTCCTGTCGAAACCCTTTCATTTAAAGCCTTATTTATTTTACCAAGTCCTTTCTTCATGCAATTTACTTAAACCCTCTTTATTTTATTGTCACTTAACCAATATCCAATCTAATCAAAACTTCAAAATCAACCTATGTCCTAGGATCAATCTGATCGATCCTGCGAGTAACCAAATAAGTAACCATTTGGAGGATCAGCGGTTGTTTACCAATAACCACGGTAAACAGTGCCCTGAAACGAAAACTGCCATTAAAGAAATCTAGGGTTTCGAAGCTTTGATTTTAGGGCTTTTTTGACCAAGCAAAATTAGGACTAATGATGCCCATGGTTGGACTCAGAAGATCAAGACGATTTCATTGGACATGTCGCGCCCTATTTATATAACGCATAGTTCTATTCGCTATTTTCTCTTGATGCAGGTTGTGGGGGTTAAAACCCCTCGCTAATTGCTTTTGTTTTACAGGAAAAAGGTAGGAGACGAAGGACGTGGAAGTAGGCTATTGGATGATTCAAATATAATGCGCGCTTTTTCTTGGTTTCCAGCATAATTGTTTTTTATATATTATTTTCATGGTCCATTATATTAACAAAGATAAGCGCTTGGCTCAGTGGAAAGGGACGTGTCTGGAAATTGTTGGGACCTGGGTTCGATTCCCAGGTCCACCCCATATTTGTTTCTTGTTTTGCATAATATAATCATGTGCAGGCGCTTAAGAGCATTCCATCATGTACCTTCAATGGCCAGCGTGCCAAGTGTCTTCAACAGCCATCCAAAGGCCATGAGAGGAGGAATACCATGTTTCCCAGTCAAAGCGTGCATAGCCAATTCCCAGAAGTCAACAAAGGCTTTGTGCTATTGGGCCTGAAATTTCCAGACAAACCTCCCTTGGGTCCATCACACCCCCCCTGGTTTTACTACTTTTTATTTTTTCTTTTCCTTTTATTTTCTTTAATAACTATTAATATTATTTAATTAACTAACAAATTAATATTTTTAATAAATTCAGAGAATAAAAAAATGTGAATATTTTTTATTAATTATTACTATTTTTATTTATTAATTTATTTTGTAAATAAATTCTAATTAATCAACTTAGTTTAATTTAGGTTTAATTTTAACCTTTTTCTCAATAAATAAAAATCATGTAGAATTAGGGTTTGACAATTTTCAATCATATTTTCTTATTATCATTATTCTTATTTATTAATTATTATTTTTTGTAAATAAAAATGTAAATTAATTAAATTAGTTAAATTAGGTTAACTTTAACTTTTTTTTTACAATAAAAAAAATAAACTTAGAATTAGGTTTTACTAACTTTTAATTTTAATTCCTTTTGTTTTATTTTACATAAAAAACACAAAAATATTTTTCTTGTAAATAAATAATTAATTAGTTTTTTAGGTTTAATATTTCATTAAATTGCAAAAAATGACAAAACTTAAATTCTTTTCTCAAAAAGGGTCAAAACCCTAAGGACGTCCCGATTAAATTTCTATTCGCACATTATCATTATTTTGATTATTATGTATCTGCTCAAAGGATGTAATAGTAATTAGGATTTACCTCTTTCTTTACTTTCCTCATTTATTTTCCAAAACGGGTTTTTGTTTTTGGCGATGTATAGACCCGCGCCTTGTAATAGCGTAGATTCATATTTCCGCACTTTATTTTCCGCACTCTTAACTGTAAAATGCATGCAAGACTTGGATGAAAATTAAAAACAACTCGTAGATCACCATGATGCATGTTCAAAGATAAATATAAATTGAGTTCAACACACATGCACATGCCACTCTTAGGGTACGCCTCACTCGTTGCCTCGAACGTGGTCGTCAAGTATAGGGTGTTTTAGAGGTCGCCCTCCTGTCTAAAGATCCTGTTGCCTTGAAACGGTTGCCTCGGATAAAAAGGGATCTAGGACATTAGGGTTACTTCTAAGGTGTCCTACTATTGCTTCGGTGACCACACTGTCCCTTATAATCGAATTGACCCGAACACCTCCAACGACGGTGCTACCTACTTCTCAATAGTGGGATAGCACTGTTTAAAGGACTCTTACACAGCCTAATTCCTTAGGGTAGGTAGATCTCATGGGTACTTGCTCTTTTCAAAACAAACAAAACATCTTTTCACACTGACACTTTCAAAAGTTTTCAAACAAATTTTTCATACACTCTTGAGGACAGATACAAGAGTTACTTAGAAATTTTTCAAACAATTTTTTTTTAAAACCCACACACATTTGAAAAGCAAACATATTTTGAAAACATAAGAGCAAGTACCTAAGAGCCCGTGGATAACCACAGATAGAAAGGGTGCTAACACCTTCCCTTTCTATAAATCTACCTCCCGAACCGAGAAACATCTCGAAAAGGAATTTTGCTGTGCTTTTGTCCTTTCCTTGTTGTAGAACATAAAAGACGGTGGCGACTCTTGCTTACCGCGACATTTCGCGAACCAGCTTTAAACAGTCAGTTATATTTCCACCGATCACAATGTGCGACCAGGGATGCCTGATAGGAGGTCTAGAGATAATGAGCCATCATTGTTGGTTCATGAAAAAGGTAGGAGCGGATTAGGACAATTCTAGTCATTAGGTCAGTCCAGAACAACACTCTCTATGGTATTAAAACCAGTTGTAATTTCTTATACAAGGACAAACAATAGTTTCGGTAAGGACCAGTTATAGTTTCTGGTAAGGACAAGTTATAGATGGCGCAAAATCCATTGGAAAATAGTTTCTCAAATAAGGAGAAATTCAAATAACTCCCCTAAGAGAATCCAAAAAAAAAATTATAATTTCTCAATTCAAACAAGGAGAAATTCAACAATTTCTCTAATGAGAGTTCAAGAAAATACTCGAAAAACCCAACGAGTAGAAAAAAAGTGGAAGGAGTTGGCGCTTCGACAATTCCAAAAATACAGAGTAGTATGAGTGAAGAAGGAAATACCCAAAAGAAGTTTTGGTGTCTTTTGGAATGAAGCACTTGTTTTCCTTATATAATGATGTGATATATGTATTATCTTACTGTTTAGTGTGAAATTTAGTAAACAATCGCTATTCTTCTAAATTCTAATGGCTCTGGTTACTTACATGATCGACTATCTAGGACGATATTGTATAGTTTTGATTTCTTTTTATAGGTTTAGGGTTTTGACTGAAAATCTACAGAAATTGTAAATGACTTTTAAACGTAAACTTGCATTGAATGGTAAAAATGGTGTTTCATACGTACATTTTCAGAAAAACTCATTTCTCGATTGACTTTGATACCTAGAAACTCCTATTTATACTAATTCTTTACGAACGGTCTTCTCATCAAAAGAGTACATGTTCTCGCTTGCATGCGTTCAACCCTTCACAAACTTCCACACGTCTCTTTTTGAAAAGAATAGATAAGCTCCAAAATTCAAATCTTTTTGGCCTTACTTCAAATTCTATCAAACCCGCTTAAAACATCTTTAAAATGCTAGGTTTCGAATTCATGTTACTTCGTTAAGCTCTGGTAAAAAAGACCACAATTTGATTATGTCAAATTATTTCTCCAACACTTTTGATTTCTTTTCTAAAAACCTTGATGTCTTCAATTAATCTTGAGCATCAAATTTTCAGCTAACAAATTTCCCCCCAAATATGTCTTTTTCGACTATAATGAGAAAAAGACATTTTTGGAAATCCTTCAACGCGTTAGTAATTATGTTGTGACGTCATGGTCACGATGACCACTTTTTAGAAACGTCTCATCGAGACATGCACTGCCGCTTTGAATCATTACCCCTAAAAATAGGAGTATGGAGGTAACTTATAAAGCTAACCGCCTGTGCATCATGCAGAAAACTTACACGTGCCCCACTAACTTCTCATTCACCTTCCCAAAATGAAATTGAAACGTTTTTATTTCTTCCTTTAAATACCATCATCTTTTATTTTCAAAAACTTTTCTAACTTCTGCGTTCCTCAAACTTGCATGCCTGAGTTTCTTCTTCATAAATTTTACAAAATATTTATTCTCTAAGATTTCATCTTCAAGAAATGGAGCCCAAAGTCAAAACATCTAAGAAATAAAAAGAAGCTTGCATTCCTATCACCTAGATACCAACACCACTGCTATCATGGAACCAACCTCTTCTTTAGGAAAAACGCAAAATTTATGAATCTCAGGTACTTATTCCTTTAATAATTCATGGGGAAACACATGCATACATGGGTTATTTTCCTGACCCTGATGCAGATGCAGAAAAACTCAAAGCGTTTTTCCCTGTTTACCATCGTACTAAACCCTTAGCTAGTAAGCAAAATCCTGATGATAAAGGTAGTAAAAAACCTGAAACCTAGAAATTTGTAGTTACCCAAGCAAAGTCTTTGAATGACGCTTCAAAAATAGGAGATAGGATTAATCTTGACTATATGAGAAACACTCTTAAAGTTTTTCACTCATGCCCTCTGATGAAAGACCCTGAATTATATCTTTCTTGGCTTGCTAAGGTTGAAAGTCAGAAAAGCCAACTCTAGAAAGATATAGATATTTATGACATAATCCATCTGTCGAAATTTGTTCCTGGGTATAGCCAAATCATATTAGTGGCTTCACTGGGATTCTACTCATAACACTTTTCATTTCCCTTATGGAAAAATGACCCCAACTTTATTTGATATTGCTGCCATTACTGGTCTTCAACCTATTGGGGAAACCTTTGACCTGATGAAGAACATATTACCTTCTTGGAATTATTGCTATCACGTTGCGTATTTTGTTCGAGATCCCTTTAAGTAGCGAAGAGATATCTTATCATGGAAAACCAAATTCATGTTGGGAATAAGTTATGTTTGAGCCAAATTATATTAGGTTCCCTCTATGAATCTTTAGGAGAGTTAGTCGAGATCTTAAGGAATTACCAACCAGGAATAAACATCATGTTCACTGGCCTATTTTGGCCACTTCAATTATGGTTGAATGCCACCTTCGAGCCTTCGCTCTTTACGTACAACCTCATCAATGAAGAAGATGATGAAATCAAGACTAGGATGATTGAAGGGACAAGATTGGTCCAACTAACTCTAAGTAATGAAGGGACAATCTTATGAGATTCATGTACCTGGTATGTAATGATGTTCTCCAAGCACCATAATTCCACCTCTTAGATGGCTCCTTTTTCTCAAGGATGTGTGGCCCTGAATGGTTTACACGTGAATTTCCTGCTCCTTTGAAGGATTAAGAAGTTGAATCTATGGCCATCTGGGAATATTTTCTTACCCATAAATTAATTACTACTAGGTTGAGGCTTTCGAAGAACCAAATTATTTTGGTCATCTACCAACCTAACTTGGTTTCTCGATAGTTTGGTCTTATTTAACCCATGCCTAGACCACTTTATGAAACAGAAAGGTGCTCTTTGTCTCCATAGCATATGGTTTTCTGAACCTGACTGTACAAAACAACTATCTCTCTATGCCAATATCACCACTCTCACTCCTATTTCCGTTCGACCATCAACTCCCTTCACACAAGAGTTTGACATTCGGTGGAGGGAATATTATACCAATGCAATCTTCAATATGGCTGCATTTTTTATCAACATCTAACTCGTGCTTTTGATTCCATACACGAGCGTTTCAAGAAAGGTAAAACTACTCACATCAAAGAGATAAAAGCATTCCAAAAGTAATTTGAAATTGTGTATAGACCTAATGATATTAGTCAAACCATTCGTGAAGCATCCTCGATTTTAAAAGAAAAGTTCACGAAGAAACTCTCTTCTTTAAAAAACGATTCACGCATAAAGCTCGAAAATTGGTATTAGTTAGCTTTTAAACTCTAGCCACCTAAATTCCCACCACTACCAAGTGCTGATTTTGGCTTGGAATTTGGACCTCAATTCCCATAATGCTTCGTCTATGGGTCTTACCTAAAACTCCTTCAATAAGATTCCAAAAAACTAGTCGTATGAGCTGTTCCGACTAAGCATTCTCTAGACAGTTTCAAAGGCCATTGTAATACGGTGGGAGAACTGACTTTACTGGTTTTGTGTTTTATCGCAATGTTGTGGTTAGCAAGAGTCCCCACCGAATTTTCTTTTATCCAACAAAGAAAAGGGTGAAAATAACAGGAAAGACCTTTCAAGAGAATTTTCTGACCATCTCATGTGAACCATCATGTGGACCATATCTTCGTGCGTAACCAAACTGACTTAAGGCTAAAGAAGGGTTGTAAGTGATGCCTCCTCTAATGCCAAGGAGTGGCACATTAGTAAATTCTCCACAACGGTCAATAATAGAGACGTCTTCTTGAGAGCAGGAACACCAATAGATATCAGAGTGAGAGAGATACCAGCCTTTGAGACCATCTTAAGCTTAGTTCATTATTCTTATCGATCGAGGAAGGTGCGAAATAAACCACCTATGGAGAAAAGGTACACAACACATAAGAGTTCCTCGTTTCTTCATAGTACGGGTATAGAGAGAATGCAGGATATCCCCGAGCAATGTAGGCACCAGATTGTGAGTAAGGAAAATATTGATGGCGCTCACATCTAGAAGTTGGTTCGGATTACCGAGCAACACAAACCCATAGATCAGGAGGGCCAAGATATCCTCAAAAGCATGGAAACTCATAGCGTCTAGGAATACCTGAACTTTATCTATCAGAAACTTTGCAAGAAGTCCTTTAACCCCACTTCTTCTTTCCCACTTGGATTCAATGTCATATGGCTTTAAGTGCAAGGCTGTAGCAACATCTTCGTACTTTGGGTCTTGTTCTAAACCTGTGAAGGGAATCTGCTCCAATATAGGCACTCTAAGTAGTTTGGATAATTCTTCAAATGTGGGAACCAACTGATAATCGGGGAATGTGAAGCAATGGTGCTTATGATCAAAGGACTGGAATATGATGCTCATCATACCCTCGTCAAAACTGGTAACAACCAAACTGAGCAAGCGACCATGTCTTCTATTGAATTGTGAACTTTCAGGAACCTTCAAGACCAATTCTCTATGTTTGGAAGGAATTCCTACGAAGTTGATCTGAATGGTATTTCTGCGAGCGGAATCCATAACCTATAAAATATAGAAGAGATAAATCCCCAGGTCCTTGAAATGGTTAGTGAAAATGATATGTTATGATGTTATGTTTATGCCCAAAACAAAGATAATAAACACAAACAAGTCACAAAAAAGACCTTAGGTTTAAAGGCTTGCATGAGGTCTATAGGTAAATACCCTTTCAAAGTTTCAGTTTGCTCAACCTGTCCTAGCAATAGTAACTGGGTTCTAGGGATCTCATATCATTGACCTTTCTCCCAGGCATTGTTTCAGCTCAAGCATCTAAATTGCGGCCGAAATGTCCCGAAAGTCCAATCTCAATGAGTGTAGTATCGAGTATCAACCAACTTCAGTCTGCACCAAAGCCGGATATCTCACTACTTTTTGATGGCTAGGATGAGTCAATTTAATGTTCTAAAGGTCAGTTAGCACTTAATGACGCTATATGGAAGCCTAATGTTATCCTTGACTGACTCAAGGAACATTAGTACAAGCCAGAGTATCACACTAACGTAGCTATCATATCATCCATATCGGTCTACACTATACAACCTCCATGATTTATTGCTACTTACCTAAAAAGGTGCCCCAGATCCGGGTATAGGATCTTTAACAATAACCCAAACATAAACCCGAAAGATAAAGCACACCAATCAAACAAGTAAAGCAGTTTAAATATGTCATAGCTCTAAGGTAACCCCACTTTTTAAGTATAATATCCCCAACAGAGTTCCCGTTCTGTAATACAGTGGGAGAACTGACTTTACTAGTTTTGCATTTTATCACAATGTTGCGGTTAGCAAGAGTCGCCATCGGCTTTTCTTTTATCCAACAAAGGTAAGGGTGAAAAGAACAGAAAAGACCTTTCGAGAGAATTTTCTTAGTAAGGGGGGTGGTTTATGGAAATGGAAGGTATTAGAACCCTTTCCATCTATAGTTATCTACGGGCTCTTAGTTGCTAGCTCTCTTTGAAAATGCTTTTTTGTGTAAGTGTGTTTTGAAGATATTTTGAAAAGACGCCTTAGTGCGGCGAACTTTGTAATGTTTCTAATTTTGGCGAGAACGTATACAAAGTGTTTTTTGTCTTTGAAAATATTTGGAAAAGAGTTTGTGTATGTGTGAAAAAAAATTGTTTTTTGATTGTTTTTATGAGCAAGCAATTAGGAGCTATCTACCTACTTGAAAGGTTTGTTCTTTTCCTATTTTCCTTTAGACATTTATATCCTACTATTAGTGAGTAGGTAGCCCTATCGTTGGATTTTTGAGGGACGTGTGAGGGTCATCGTACAGTCATAAAAGCAACTCATAAGATACTTTAGTAATTACTCTAAGGTTTTAAGATCATATACCGAGGCAACATCGAAAGGGTCATCGAGGGACTTATGATCTCAAAACCAAAGGGTTACCACTAAAATATCCTACGTTCGAGAGACGCGACTATTTATTTTGAAGGAAACAAGTGGAGGTACCTTAGAGGTGCGCATTTGCGAGTGTATTGTGTTTCAGTTATTTATCTTTGGATGTTAAATTTGCTAGCGTTTGCTTTTAACCTTATCATACATGCCTATTATGCATACATCTAATAGTTAATATCAATGCAAAATAAAATGAGGAATTTAAAGCTACGCTATTATATGGCTTCGGGGAGGGGGAATTACAAACAAAAACGGGGAAAAAGGCAGTAAAGAAAAACCTAATCACAACTATTACAGACTGTAGTAGTTACATAATTATGAATAAAAATGCGAAATTTAAATAAGCACGTGAGTGGTGGAAAGTGAGGTGAAAACCCTAAAACTCCTAAACTCTTAGGATATTTTGTTGTTTTTATTTGTTTTAAGAAAACTTAAATTAAACTAAAAAACTAATCTTAATTAAATGAAAAAGTGATAAATAATTGCAATTAAATCTAATCAAGAGAAAAAACTAATTCTAACATTTTTTGTATTTTTATTATTTAAAAAAATAGATTTGAAATGATTTAAACTTAGTTCTAATTGATTTTAAATTAATCAAAATAAGTCAAAATAAATGAATTAATTAATTTAAATTTAATTGGAAAGAACCTAATTCTATTTTTTTTGTGATTTTTCTGATTTTATCATAAAATAAAAATGGTTTTTGAAATTAATATAGAACAAATAAATAAATAAAGCTACAAAATAATAAAATTAAAAAAAGAAGATGAGCCTGATGGACAAAACAGATGGGAGGTGTATGCAAGCAATCCATTAGGCCCAACCAAAGCCAGCCCAGACTCCTGCGTTCAATCTGGTGGGGAATGCACCCTAGGGTACACCATAGTCTCTAGCCACTTGGAGCGTTGGATTTAGAATCTCAGAATTGGATAGCCCAGATGTGAGGCGTATCATGCGCTTGCTTACCTTCACGTGCAATAGATCTGAAATAAAGTTGTTAGAAAATGCAAAACGCAGAATCCTGGGATCGAACCTAGGCCCTTTAGGAGGGAGTAACTTTGCACGCTCACTTATCACCGCTGGGCCATTCAAGTCAATTGTTATCATAATAAAACAAAAATTATATAATAAGAACTTGGTAAAATCTTCAGATGTCAAACGCGCGCTAGAAATAATTCAAACGGACCAATGGTATAGCAATGTCTGGGCCATCGGAGTTAACTTCCTGGTTGTCTTTTCGATGGTTCAAAAACTAGATCTGCAAAAATAAGAGAAATTAAAGCCCCAAATTCAGGATACCCCCCCCCCCCCCCCCCTAATTCACATGCTGCGAATCCAACCATGGTATTGGCTTGACCTGAAACGAAATGCATCACCTAGCTCGACGTTTGATCGTTTTGAAACCCAAAAAATGGCAACCTGCATTCTAAGCTTCTAACTTTTCATGTAATACATTAGAAAGATTCAACATGATAATATGAACATGAATATATGCTTGGATTACATTTAAATCGCGTGTATTAAGATATTCGAATGTGAAAATTTTACCAAAAAGAGGTGATTCGGTTGGCCGGTTTCAGGCTGCTTCAAGCATGGCTAAGGGTTTATATGGCCTCCTAGGAGCCTCAAGAGTAATACTTGATCCTTTGTTTGGACCGAGGAAGGCTGGAAATGCGTTCTTTAATTTTCACAACTTTGATAATTTTCTTTGAATTTTGGGAAGCTTCTTTCAGGCCATTTCTGCGTGTCCTTATGGTCTCAATCCCTTGTGTTTATATGAGGCATCAATTAGGTCAACAAAAAGATCCAAAATCAAATGCATTGAGTGTATGATTTGTTTCAAAGATTCACTTGATGAACTTTCTAATTTTGAAGATTTTTGTCTAAATCTGGACTTTGCTTGGTTGTCACGAATTTGACAACTTGCTATGAGCTATTTGAGCCCCCAACTTGATGGAAACAAAAGCTTACATGCCTTGCACCCCATCTTTCATTTTATTTTGATTTAATTTATATTAAATGAATAAAAATTCAAATAAATAAAATAAAAATCATAATAATGTATGAATAAGTTTAGGGGTCCTTTATTAAGTCACAACCATGCTTGAACCCCAAAAAATAGGTCCATGAACTTAAAAATTCATTTTTGCTTAAAGTTGACTTCTTGCATTTTCACCAATTTTTTCCAATATGCACTGGTAATAACTTGCTTAATTTTCATCTTTTAAAGATGATATTAGACTTTTTAGAAATCTAAAGATGTCCTCTACAATATCTACGTTGAGTGTTTTTGCATTTGGAGAATTTATCTTAATGTAACTTGCCTTGACAAAAAATGTCTTTCTGTTGACTTTCAAAAAGGACTTGTAATGTATTGGCTCATATCTTTGCAATGATGCATTTTTTGGACTTGAGGGAAAAAGAAAAGTTTTATAGAATTGAATTTTCTTCACAATGAGCTTTGGTTGGGGCAAAATGGATGAAGCATGTGAAAGTTATGCCTGGTCAAAGTTCAATTGACTTTCCCTAAGAAACCTTAATTTAACAATTTTTTATTCTTGATGATTTGAGAGCATTCCTCGAGGAATCATGATCAACACTTGATCAATGATGAATATCTGTTCAAAATGTTGATGTTGACCAAAAATCCTGAAGTTTGACTGCATATTGACCACAATTGACTTTTGACCTAATACAGTTGATTTTTAGTCATTTGAGCAATTGACTAGGCAAACTTGTGATGCAAGGCATGAAACTTGGCATGGAAATTCTTGAGGACATATTAGGGGCCATGGAAATCACTTGAGGCCTTTGAAACCAAAACTTCTTTGTGAAAAGTGAAACCCTAGTTGGAAATCCAATGCTTAGGAGGAGAATTTGTCTGGTCAATTCTTGGTCAACCTTGAGCATTTGAGGACCTCTAGGAGTATGCTTTGAATAAAATGAGAGGGAAAATTTTAGGGTACAACAGCTGCCCCTATTCAATCGTCTTAAACCCGAGGATTTAGATTGGCTTGTCTGCCTTTCACGTTCTGAAGGTGGAAGATGATTGAACACTAGAGTGCCCAGAAATTTGCGCTTCCTGGTGCATGGAGTAACATTGTTAGTTGATGTTATGCCATTCAGAGAGATGACTGAGAGTCTTCGGAGATGGGCTTATAGATTCCATCCAAAGTAAATGTTGACTTCAAACTGGAAGAAGTATCAGAATAAACATGTGGTTGGTTTAATCTGAGCCAGAAATTTTATATATCCGTCTTTGACTGGAAAAAGTATCAAAATAAATCTATGGTTGGTTTAATCTGAGCCAGACAATGTTTCTTTTGTCTTTAACTGGAAAAGTATCAGAATAAACCTTCAGTCAATTTAATCTGGGCCAAAAAAAAGGTCTACTGGAAGAAGTATCAGAATAAATCATTGGTTGATTTAATCTGAGCCAGCAACTATCTATGACCGTCTTCAACTGGAAGAAGTATAAGAATAAATATTTGACCGATTAATCTAAGCTAGAAGAGGTCTCTATATCTTTAACTGGAAGAAGTATAAGAATAAATCATTGGTCAATTTAATCCTGAGCCAAAAAAAGGTCTACTGGAAGAAGTATCAGAGTAAATCTTGGTCAACTTAATCTGAGCCAGCAGATATTTATGCTTGTTTTTATTTGGAAGAAGTATCAGAATAAAACCTTGGTTGATTCAATCTGAGCCAGAAAATGTCTTCAACTGGAATAAGTATCAGAATAGATCTACACTTGATCTAAGTTGAGCCAGAAGAATGTCCACTGGAAGAAGTATAAGAATAAAACCTTTGGTTGATTTATTATAAGCCAGAAGATGTTGTTTCTGATAAGTCTGCTTGGTCCTACCAGTAATTGATGATGTTGGTCTTGTTGATATATCTTTTCTTAAAAAGGTAAAGAGTTAGCTGTATGCAATGTCATGATGTATGAAATGCATTGTGGAACAATGTTCTCAAAATAAATGAGATTGTGATGTATGTGTTTTGTATGCATATGGTATGACATTTGAAAGGGATGTATGAATGTGAGCGTATCAGTTGCTCTTTGTAGTGCCGTTAGACCGGGGAAAATAAATCATTGACTGCTGTCAATGATGAAGAACATAATTCCTCACTATTTGTTGAAGTTAAATTCTGGGGCTTCCCTAGTTCTTGAAACAGATGGGTTACATGTACTCTGACCGGGGATTGGAAGAATGAATAATCCTCTAATGCAAGTGGCTACTCTTCTGGAGATGGTTATCTTAATCAATCCTGCTGGAGAAAAGAGTTCTGTTGGAAGATTTTATCAATTTGGAGAAATAAACTCCGCTGGGGGATGGACTTCCGTAGCTAGAGAAATAAACTCTACCGGGGAAAGAAATTTCATAAACTGCTTGGGGATTCTATGGAACTCTGTTGGGGAATCCATAGATCATGCTAGGGAATTCTCCAAGATGCTGGGGGAAATGATTGAACCTCTTTATCTATTTTAGAGATGTCAGAATATTTGAAATCATTTGGCTATATGCTGAAGATATGACGATCAATTGCAAGAAAATGCCCCTGCCTTTGTACCTAATGAGGAAAGTATCCTTGCTGATGATGAATTTTGTGAGGATAGCCCTCTAGGGGTAGTTGCTCTGTGGGGATTTACGAATTAAATTTTAAACATTGTCCCAACTCTTAAAGCCCTTAGTAACTTCCTTTTTGTTTTTATGCATATATTTGTACACAATAGTCACATTCAAATGCATATGTTCATTTAAAATAATCATTGGACGTTTTGCAAACAACAGAAAGAAAAAAAACAGTTTTGAACTTTAAAAGAGGAAGTTTTGTCTTAATTTGAGAAAGTCTTCCTATAACAGGTGTTTATGTACAAGGAGACGAACATCCTAATAAGAGAAATGTCATCGTAAAATGAGAAATATAAAAAGTGGTACACAAAGAAGAACAACTATGTGGGATAATTCCATTGGGTTTCAATTCTGCTATTTCCTTTATATCTTTGAGCGTCTCATCACTTTGCTGTCTGGAAGAAGTTGACTGGATTAATTTGTACCGTCCGATCTTGCTAACGAAGTCTAGATGTAATGTGATCCAACGGGACATAGTCATATGCTTTCAAATCCCTAATTTTTTTCATGGACCTCCCTTTCGGGTGTCCAGTCCACCAGGATACCCTTTTTTGCCCAAGCCGCCTTTTTAGGTTTTTGACTTGCCGGGTGTACAGATTTTTCCATATATATACATATATATATATATATATATATATATATATATATATATATATATATATATATATATATATATATATATATATCCCTAATTTTTGTTCGAACCTTTTTGGTTCACCGGGATGCCCTTATTTTTGCCTAGGCCAATCAACCTAGCAGGTCTCTTTTCATGCGTAATATCTTTTAACTATGTCCGTGTTTATAAGGCGCGGAAGATCGTCACCGTCCATAGTGGTTAATATCATAGCTCCACTAGAAAATATACTCTTGATCACAAATGGTCCTTCATATGTAGGAGTCCACTTGCCCCTGGGATCACCTTGTGGCAGGATGATGCACTTGATTACTAGGTCACCAACCTAATATACCTGACGTCTGACCTTCTTGTTAAAAGCTTTGATCATATGTTTCTGGTACATCTGACCATGACAAACAGCCGTGAGTCTCTTCTCGTCAATCAAGTTTAATTGGTCAAGTCGAGTTTGAATCCATTCGTCTTCGTTTAAACCTGCATCCTTCATGATTCTCAGGGAAGGGATCTGGACCTCAACATGTAAAACAACTTCCATACTGTATACGAGAGAAAATGGGGTTGCTCCTGTTGATGTGCACATCAAAGTGAGGTAACCATGAAGAGCAAAGGGAAACACTCGTGCCAGTCTTTATATGTTACCGTCATCTTCTGTATAATCTTCTTTATATTTTTATTGGCGGCCTCCACAACGCCATTCATCTCCGGTCGATAAAGAGAGGAGTTATAATGTTGGATCTTAAATTGCATACAGAGCTCAGTGATCATAGTATTATTGAGGTTGGTACCATTATTTGTGATAATTCTTTATGGGATACCATACCGACAAATAAGATTATGCCTGATGAACCTAGCCACAACTTTCTTGGTAACCGAAGCAAATGAGGCTATCTCGACCCACTTCGTGAAGTAATTAATGGCAACGAGAATGAAGCGATGTCCATTGGAAGCGGTAGGCCTAATTTCTCCAATCATATCAATGCTCCACATTGCGAATGGCCAAGGGGCAGTTAAGATATTTAATGGAACCGGAGGCACATGTACTTTGTCAGCGTAGATTTGGCATTTGTGACAAGTCTGGGAGTGATGGTGACATTCTGTTTCCATAGTGGACCAATAGTAACTTGCCCTCAGAATTTTCTTAGCCATTGTGTGCCCACTAGAATAGGTGCCAAAGATACCTTTGTGCATATCTTCGATAATCTTCCCCGCTTCTCTCTTGTCCACACAATAAAGTAAGGTGGAATCATGGTTGCACTTGTAGAGGATTCTGTTACTCAGGAAGAGCTTAGCAGAGAATATTCTTAAGAACTTCTTATCATTGATGGATGCTCCCTCAGGGTACTCTTGAGCTTTGAGATACATTTTCACCTCATGGAACCAAGGCTTTTCTTCTACTCCCTCAGTATCAATCTCATAACAGTGGGCCGGTTCGTCTAATCTTTCGATAATAATCTGAGGGGCTTCGTTATCCCATCTGACCTAAAACATGGATGACATTATAGTTAGCGCGTCTGTTAACTAATTTTCTTCTTGTGGGACATGTTCAAAGGTAATCTCTTCAAAATATGGGATCAATGTTAATATATGCTCTCGGTAAGGGATGAGATTAGGATGCTTCATGTCCCATTCTCCTTTAACTTGTTTGATCACCAAGGCTGAATCTCCGTATACTTGTAAGAACTTGATCCTCATGTCCATAGCAGCCTTGATACCCATAATGCATGCTTCATACTCATCCATATTGTTGGTGCAATTAAAACATAATCTGGCAGTGAAGGGTGTATGGCAGCCTTTGGGAGAGATAATCACATCACCAATGCCATTGCCAAGTGCGTTTGAGGCTCCGTCAAATACCATGTTCCATCGAAATCCTTTTTCAGGTCCTTCATTCGGTCCAGGTTCTTCATAGTCAGTTACTAACATAATGTTCTCGTCCGGGAACTCAAAATTCATTGGTTGTTAGTCGTCTATAGCCTGATGAGCCAAATGATCAACTAGTACACTTCCTTTTATTCCTTTTTGAGTGGTGTACTGGATGTCATATTCTGCCAAGACCATTTTCCATCTTGCTATTATTCTAGAGAGAGCAGGCTTCTCGAATATGTATTTGATAGGATCCATTTTAGATATCAATAAGGTAGTGTGAGTCAACATATACTGTCTTAGTCGGCGAGCAGCCCATGCCAAAGCGCAACAATTTTTCTCGAGCAGTGAGTATCTTGTTTCAAAATCGGTAAACCTTTTGGTAAGGTAATATATTGCATGCTCTTTTCGACCAGACTCGTCATGTTATCCCAACACACAGCCCATTGAATTTTCTAACATTGTTAAATACATGATTAAAGGTCTTCCTTCAACCGGAGGTATCATAATTGGAGGTTCTTAAAGATATTCCTTGATTCTCTCAAAGGCTATCTGACAATCGTCATTCCATTTCACTACTTGATCTTTCTTCAGTAGTTTGAAGATTGGTTCACAAGTAGCGGTTAGGTGGGAAATGAATTTGGCAATATAGTTTAGACGTCCCAAGAAACCTCTAACCTCCTTCTCGGTACGGGGAGTTGTCATTTCTTGAATAGCTTTAACCTTTGCAGGATCCAATACCTTTGCCACTGACGACGAAACCAAGGAGCTTACCAAACCATACTCCAAAGGTGCACTTGTTCGGGTTCAGTCTTAACTCGTACTTCTTCAGCCTTTCGAACAGTTTTTATAAGTGATCAAGGTGCTCTTCTTCAGTTTGAGACCTGGCTATCATATCGTCAACATAGACCTTTATCTCATGATGGATCATATCATGGAACAATGCTACCATAACATGCTGATAGGTTGCCCCGACGTTCTTCAACCCAAATGGCATAACCTTGTAGCAGAAGGTGCCCCACTGTGTGACGAAAGTTGTTTTCTCCATGTCTTCAGGTGCCATTTTGATCTGATTATAACCAGAGAAACCGTCCATGAAGGAGAATATCTTATGTTGTGCGGTATTGTCAACCAGAACATCAATATGGGGAAGCGGAAATTCATCCTTGGGGCTCGCTCTATTCAAATCTCTGTAATCCAAACACACACGCACTTTACCTTCCTTCTTAGGTACCGGTACCATGTTTGCAACCCATTATGGATACGAAGTAACAACCAAGAATCTGGTATTGAAATGTTTCATGACTTCATCCTTGATCTTTTCTGACATCTCAGGATGCATACATCAAACCTTTTGCTTCACTGGAGGGCAGTCTTCTTTTGTCGGCAGACGATGAACCACAATATCAATATCAAGCCCCGACATGTCTTCATATGACCAAGCAAAGATCTCAACGTAGTCGCTTAACATCTGGATTAACCGTTCTTTGACACCATTCTCCAAGTTGGCACCTATCTTGACTTCCTTTTTATTCTCCTCAGTACCCAAGTTTATCGCCTTGACTGACTCTTCATGAGGTTGTATTGATCTTTCCTCTTGCTGTAATAGTCTAGCAAGTTCTCTTGGTACTTCACAATCTTCCTCACCTTCGTCCTCGGCTTGGTAGATCGAGTTTTCAAAGTCATAACTGGCAATAGCAGAACTGTTATCAATGAGATCCAGGGTGGATGTGGATTTGCAATTTAATATGTGTGTGTGTAAGAGCGCATAGCTATTTTGACAAAATAAAGTAAAAAGAAAGACAAAGAGCGTAAAATTTGAATGCAAAATGTCCAATGATTTATTAATGACATATGAAAATGAAGTGTGATAAGCCTTACAAATAGACCATTGTGCCTCGGGTAAGACACATGGTTTTAAAGTTTAAATTATTCAAAAATTTACATATCCTCAAAAACAGAAAAAAATTACTCCTGGATAAAAGAGATGGGCATAATGTCTCTAGCTGTCCAATTATTGAGTCCACCGTCGATAGTAGGGAAGATCCAATTGTACAAGTCAGAATCACTGTCAACATCTTCTACAACAATGACTCCATGGTTGTTGATGCGTAGTGGTGGTCCTCCGGCATGAGTACGACGAACATCTTTTTGAGCTCCTGAAGTGAAACCCAAACCAAATTTTCCAGACTTATAGGGGATATCAGGGAGTTAGCCCTAAATAGTACACCACCTTCTTCAATCACAGCCTTGGCATCTTTTAGAGAGGCCATCTTCATTGGAGGCCTGGTAATCTTCGGAACAACAGTAGCAACTTTGGTAACAGTGATCGTCTGAGGAACTTCTTCAAAATTCTAACAGGAGGTTTCAATGAACTCACCGTCCATCTCGACATATCTAAAAGAATTCAGGTGGCTTACCATATACTCTTCTTCGCCACATACTGTAACAACATTTCCATTAACCGAATATTTTAACATCTGATGCAAAGTGGAAGTGACAACACCGACCCTATGAATCCAAGGGTGTCCCAGTAAGCAGGAGTAAGACAGGCGAATGTCCATCACATAGAAGGTGGAGTCTAAAGTTTGGGAACCAAATTTAATTGGAATGTCCACCTCCCCGTGTACCATTATTTTGGAACCAACAAAATCCCTCACCACAATGTTACTGAGCCTCAATGTAAGTCCTTCACAATCCAATATGTCTAAGGCACCCTTGGGTAGAACATTCAGAGACGAACCCATATCAACTAATATGTGAGCCAAAGTAGTGCCCCTGCACTCAATAGATACATGCAGGACATCATTATGTTTTATTCCCTTAGGAGTTAAGTCAGTATTGGAGAATCCTAGTCCATTATCAGCAGTCAAACTGGCAACAAAGTTCTCAAATTGGTCGGCCGAAGTCTCTTGTGGAACATGAGCAGACTTCAGAAACTTCACCAAGGCTTTAGCATGGGCCTCTGAGTACAACAACAAAGCTAGTATTAAAATTTTCGAGGGGGTCTGCCCCAATTGCTCCACAACATTATAATCGCTTTTCTGTATGATCTTCAAAATTTCCTCCATTTCTTGTTTGGAGGCCTCAGGGATGGCTTCTTTAGGTGCCTCTATCCGGGAAGGCTCTCTTAGTACTTCTTTTCCCCGAGCCTCAGTCGGCTTAGCAGCGGGAATAACAACAGAAGTAGCAACAGTCTTAGGAGAGATTTCAAGAGAGAAAATCCTTTCGCTTCTGGTAACCTTACTGGTCCCAATGATATTATCAATGTTAAGATCATTATCTTCAGTGATTTCATTCTTGATAGCCAATAGGTCTTGCTTGACGTCATGGTAATAGACGTTAACTCCATAATTCCAAGGAACAACCTTGTCGGAGGAATATGGTATTGGTCTTGGAGAGGTAATAATTAAGGGAGAAAATTTAGGAGTGGTGGTAATCCTCACAAGACCTTTAGAGGAGATCCTTGCAGGATTATTAGAGATGGTAATAATTGATACATCTTCACACAAACTTTTTGCAGAGGGAGCCTTCTCAAAGAGGATCTCTCGATCGTCTATCAAACGCTGAACACCTATCTTCAATAACAAACAAATATTGGTAAGAGACGCACAAAGGTGGCAACCTTCACCACAGACTGAAAATAAATCGACTCGTAGGAGATTCTTATTAATAATTGGAAGAGGATTTGTTAATTCACCAACAAAAGAAATAAACAGAACATCATCAACAACATTGATACCCTTGTCATGCTTGGGCATCGGTGCAGTTATTACATTGGGGGTCTCAGGAGGGTCAAATTTAATCTCCTTTGCATCGATAAGGTCTTGAACTTTATTCTTCAGAGCCCAACAATCATTCATATCATTCCCCAGACAGTTGGAATGGTAAGCACATTGTGCATTTGGATTGTAGCGGAGAGAGGAAGTGTTTGGGTTTTGGGGAGGATCCTTCAGAGTTACCAAGTCATCCTTCACCAAGTGCTGCAATGCCCGAGGCAAAGGCATGTTGATTCTGGTGAATTGTCTTCTAGGAGCATCCTGCCTACGCTAATTATTTTGTCGTTAAGATGGAGCATGGTTGGAGATCATTACAGCTCCTACCATTGGATGGCGTTTAACTTTACCATGATTTCTTTGACCATAGGCAGCACTAACCTCCCTCTTTCCACTGAATGGCTTCTTCACAGTACTTGAAGACGCAGCCCCTTGTATTTTACCACTCTTGATACCAGCTTCCACTTGTTCTCTTGTCAATATCAGCTCGATGAATCCAACTGAAGAGCTTCCAATCAAATGGTTTAAAAATGGGCCTGTCAGAGTACCCAAGAACATATCCACCAACTCCCTATCAGACATGGGAGGCTGGACTCTACCTGCAAGATATCTCCACTTTTGGGCATAATCTTTGAAACCCTCACTGGAACCTATAGACATGTTTTGAAGTTTCGTATGGGTTGGAACGAGGTCAACATTGTATTGATACTTCTTATTAAAAGCAGCAGCCAAATCTTCCCAATTGCAGATGTTGGTTCCTTCCAATTGATAGAACCACTTTAACTGCGTCCCTGATAAACTCTCCTAAAAGAAGTGAACCCATAACTTCCTATCAATTGTATGGGATTGGATCTTCCTAACATAAGACCTCAGATGGAGCTTGGGACATGAAACCCCATCATATTTTGCAAAGGTGGGAACCTTAAACTTTTGTGGGATGACCACTCCTGAGACCAACCGTAGCTCTTCAAAGTCCAAACCAGGTACCCTCTAAATCTCCATAGCATTGGGAAGATCCTCCAACTGTTTATACTTGTCATTATCAGGAGGATATTGTTCTTCATAATAGTTTGCTTCTTCTTCATCAGACCCAGGGCTGTTATCTTCTTCTTTCGTCTTCTTTTTGTCCTCTTCCTGATTATCCCCTTCATTTGATGGGGTTGCGAATTCAAGAGCTCACTTGGCTGGTCCTCTAAACCTTCTCCCCGTGTTTATGATGCTAACTGGTTCTTTGCCTTATTTGTCTTCTCTTTAACAGTGAGAGCTTATAGATCTTCATGTCCTTTAGCCAAAGCCAGGAACATCTGTTGGAATTGAGCGCTCTGCGCTTGAAGATCCTTAATAGTTTGTTCAAGATTCATTTCTTTTTGCTGAAATAAATAGCAAAAAGATAAGAAACCTGTCTTGAAATACCTGCTTATGTAATGATATGCATGACATGCTTATGCGATGTTTTCAAGGACCTCGTAGGATTTAAACTCTTTTAATCAACACAGAAACAAAGACTTTTTATTAGTAAGTTCAGATGAAATAAAGTTTACAAAGAAATAAAATTAAAAACTTCTAAGACTTCTAGGATTCCCATGGACGCTTCCTTTTTGTGTTGATATAGGAAATAAGGCTCTGCTCCTCATGAAGCTGCTTCGTCAGTTCCAGCACTTTCTTCTCACTGGAATAGAATTGAGCCTCAAAGGTATCTCGTTCTTCCTTGGGTTGGATCCAAGACCTTTGCATTTCTTCAATGTTTGTTGGCATGTCAAGATGAAGAATAATGCGAGACTCGTCCCCTTGAGAATTAGGTTCTAAGATCATCGGTAGGATGGTGGGATATGGCATCATAAGACTTTGAGCATGAGATCGCACCCATTTGAGGTAAGGTTCCAAAGGGATGGAATTCTTGTACGCTAGAGTCTTACCATCGTTCTTCTTAACCATGACCTAAGCGCGTATGTACCTCTGATGATAACCCTGCAGATCATTGTAATAGTCGAACATAATACCCTGGATGAGCATATCATGTTGACCATCTCTTCGTGCGTAACCAAACTGACGTAAGGCTAAAGAAGGTTTGTAAGTGATACCTCCTCTAATGCCAAGGAGTGGAACATTAGGAAATTCTATGCAACGATAAATAATAGAGACGTCTTCTTGAGAGAGGGAACACCAATAGATATCAGAGTGAGAGAGAGACATCAACCTTTAAGACCATCTTAAGCCTAGATCATTCTTCATTACCGATTGAGGAAGGTGCGGAATAAACCAACTGTTGCACCCCAAAATTTCCCCTCTCATGTTTTCCAAAGTCTTCCCCCTGCATGGTTGATCACAAACTCTTGCCTAAGGAAAAAGAAAATTTTTGAGTGGTACTTTAAGTATCTTTCGATTGGCATTCTGAAAGTACCCTTCGATTGGCATTCTGAAGGAGCATTTCAATTGGCATTCTGAAGGTATCTTTCAATTGGCATTCTAAAAGTACCCTTCGATTGGAATTCTGAAGGAGCATTTCGATTGGCATTCTGAAGAAGCCCTTCGATTAGCATTCTGAAAGACCCTTCAATTGGGATTCTGAATGAGCCTTTCGATTGGCACCCGGGGCCAGGCCTTCGATTGGCATGCCAAGGGATCCTTCGATTAGCATGAAACAACACCTTTCGATTGGCCTGTTAACAGAGCCTTTCGATTGGAATCCTTTGATTGATATTTGGACAAGGGCCATTCGAAAGAGGCCATCAAGAGGGCACTCAAACATGTCCAGGTACACTGAACATGAGAAAATGGCATGTTTCCCTTGCAAATATAGAAATAATTAAATGCTGATTATGGATTTAATTCCTGAGTTAAAGGCCAAATTATTTCCTTTTCTGTTCCTAAAGAGCTGATTTGACTAGAGTGATTATGTGCAACTCAAGACCATTCGAAGAAGCATTCAGAAGGCCCATTCGAAGGGCACGCAGGAAGTCCATTCGAAGGAGGAAAATCAGGACCAATCGAAGAGCATGGCCTGAAAGCATTCGAAATCCAAAAGCGTCCAGGTTCATTCAAGGGACACGAAGGTTTCAAAAAGGGAAATAATTTAATGTGTTTGATTTTTGTCCAGGGCGTTAAAGGCCGGTTTTAATGGTTGTCCCTTGCCATTTTTGTGCACTCCCACACTCCTATAAATAGGAGGCCAGTGACACATTACAACACACACAAAAAATACAGAGAAAAATTGCCTCAAAGAGCCACACGCATACACTTCCTCAGTAAACCATCCCAAAGCTATCGAAATCCTCATAAGTGGTCCCAATCGAAGGAGTCTTCAGCAACACTCCTTTCACTCCCTGAAGTCTGCATGAAGTGTTCCCAAGCGCTATCCAAAAGTCACGTATCAATCCCACTAGTCTTTGGTAAAATTCTGGGTCACAACCTTTCGATTTGAATTGTTTTTTTTATATGCATCTTTGTATTCTTACTGATCATTTATACAAGCATAAGTGTGGAAGTGCAGGGTGCCATTTTAAGGTTTCAAAGCAGCCATGCTTCAAACTAGGTGGTGTAAAGATCTTGTGCTAGTTTTAACCCCATATTTGAGTTTAGGAAGTGATCATGCATAGGGTAGGGTCTTGGGATCTGTTTCGATCCAGCATTTGATCAAACTTGCAGGTGTATATGCAGGAGAAGAACCTGGGTTCAACACCCAGGTTTGTATTTGTTTCTTTTTTCTAACGCTTATACTTCAGATCAAGCCTGAGAAGACCAGTGCACACAATAGCGAAGGACCTGGGTTCGACACCCAGGCCCTGCATCTTTATTGTTATAATGCTTGTCTTGCAGATATGGATCGAAAAGCAGTTTGCCCTCCTGGATTGAAGAAGACAACCTCGTCTCTGGATCGAAGGAGACATTTCCTTCTCTGGATCGAAGCTCCCATTTTCCTGGATCGAAAGTCACCTTCTCTGGATCGAAGCTTCCCATTTTTATCCCTGAATCGAAGGATGCCCTTTGTATTTTTTATTTTTGTTTTCGTTATATCTTTATTGACCTTATCATTTAAATTAACTTTAAATCAAAAAATCACAAAAAAAAACAGTAGGTTAGTTCTTTTTATTATTCAAATTAATTTTGTAAACACATTAATTAATTATTTTAACTTCATTTTATCAATTTAAAATAAACTAGACCTAGGATTATTTAATTCAAATATTTTCTTAACCAAAAACAAAACATAAAAAAAAAGATTTTCTTATTTATTTAGAAATTTCTTAGACGTCTCTTTTCCTTGTTTTACGCGTGTTTATTTCATTGTAACTGCTTACTGGTTTGTAATAGTTTAGCTTAAACTTTTACTTTATTGCCTTTATTCCCCCAATTTTGGACATGTAAATAATCCCCTCCCCGAAAGCCTTGTAATAGCGTAGGATTTACAATTCCCGCATTTTAAATTCCTGTACATATATTAAACTGCTTAGATGTATGCTAACTAGGATTGCATGACAAGATTAACTCTTAAACTTAAAATCAACAGTAGCTCACCATGACATGCAAGAATAAAATAACTGAAAATTGACACACTTGCACATGCCACTCTTA
This sequence comes from Vicia faba, assembly GCA_948472305.1. Taxonomy (NCBI): domain Eukaryota; kingdom Viridiplantae; phylum Streptophyta; class Magnoliopsida; order Fabales; family Fabaceae; genus Vicia; species Vicia faba. Next base: position 60,261 of record CATIWC010000773.1, on the reverse strand, counting down.
GGGTACACCTCACTTGGTTGCCTCAAATGTGGTCATTAAGTATAGGATATTTTAGAGGTCGTCCTTTTGTCCCAAGATCATAAGTTGCCTCGAAATGGTTGCCTCGATAAAAATGATCTAAGACATTAGGATTACTACTAAAGCATCTTAACGTTGCTTTAGTGACCACACGTCCCTAAAATCGAATTGACCCGAAAAACTCCAACGATAGTGCTACCTACTCTTCAATAGTGAGATAGCACTGTCTAAAGGACATTTGCACAATTAAATTCCTTTTTGAGTAGGTAGAGGTTCTTAAGTACTTGCTCTCTTTTAAAAACAAAACAAAAACTTTTCGCACTTACACTTTCTTCAAAAACAAAACTTTTTTCAAAACCCACAATCACAAAGAAAAACAAACCTTTTGAAAACATAGTGAGCAAGTACCTAAGAGCCCATGGATAACCACGGATAGAAAGGGTGCTAACACCTTTCCTTTCTATAATCTACCTCCCGAACCCGAGAAACAATCTCGAAAAGGAATTTTTTCTGTGCTTTTGTCATTTCCCTTGTTGGATAAAATAAAAGACGGTGGCGACTCTTGCTTACCGCGACACTTTGCGAAAACAAACGCAAACGCGAACCAGCATTAAAAAATAGTCAGTTCTCATTCCCACCGATCACACCAACCATGGAGCAAAGGTACTAAACACATAAGAGTTCCTCGTTTCTTTATAGTACGGGTATGGAGAGAATGCAGAATATCCCCGAGCAATGTAGGCATTAGATTATGAGTAAGGAAAATATTGATGGCGCTCACATCTATAAGTTGGTCCGGATTAGGGAACAACACCAACCCATAGATTAGGAGGGCCAAGATATTCTCAAAAGCATGAAAACTCATAGCGTCTAGGAATACCTGAGCTTTATCTATCAGAAACTTTGCAAGAAGGCCTTTAACCCCACTTCTTCTTTCCCACTTGGATTCAATGTCAAATGGCTTCAAGTGCAAGGCTGTAGAAACATCTTCAGACTTTGGGTCTTGTTCTAAACCTGTGAAGGGTATCTTCTCCAATATAGGCACTCCAAGTAGTTTGGAGAATTCTTCCAACGTGGGCACCAATTGATAATCGGAGAATGTGAAGAAATGGTGCTTAAGATCAAAGAACTGGAATAGGACGTTCATCATACCCTCGTCAAAACCGATAGCAACCAAACTGAGCAAGTGACCATGTCTTCTGTTGAATTGTGAACTTTCAGGAACCTTCAAGACCAATTCCCTAAGTTTGGAAGGAATTCCTATGAAGTTGATCCAGATGGTATTTCTGTGAGCAGAATCCATAACCTACAAAACAGAGAAGAGATAAATCCCCAGGTCCTTGAAATGGTTAGTGAACAAGATATGTTATGATGTTCATGATGTTATGTTTATGCTTAAAACAAAGATAGCAAACACAAACAAGTAACACAAAAGACCTTAGGTTTAAAGGCTTGCATGAGGTCTATAGGTAAGTACCCTTACAAAGTTTCAGTTGGCTCAACCTGTCCTAGCAATATAACCGGGTTCTAGGGATCTCATATCATTGACCTTTTTCTCAGGCATTATTTTAGCTCAAGCATCTGAATTGCGACCGAAATATCCCGAAAGTCCAATCTCAATGAGTGTAGTATCGAGTATCAACCAACTTCTGTCTGCACCAAAGCCAGCTATCTCAATATATTCTGATGGCTAGGATGAGTTAATTTAAGGTTCTATAGGTCAGTTAGTGCTTAATGACACTGTATGAAAGCCTAATTTTATCCTTGACTGACTCAGGGAACATTAGTACAAGCCAGAGTATCACGCTATGTAGCTATCATATCATCCATATCGGTCTACACCGTATAGCCTCCATGGTTTATTGCTACTTACCTAAAAAGGTGCCCTAGATTCAGGTATAGGATCTTTAACAATAACCCAAGCATAAACCCGAAAGATAAAGCACACCAATCAAACAAGTAAAGTAGTTTAAATATGTTCTAGCTCTAAGGTAACCCCACTTTGTAAGTATAATATCCTCAGCAAAGTCTCCAGTCCTGTAATACGGTGGAAGAACTGACTTTACTGGTTTTGCATTTTATCGCAATGTTGTGGTTAGCAAGAGTTGCCACCGACTTTTCTTTTATCCAAAAAAGGAAAGGGTGAAAAGAACAGGAAAGATCTTTCGAGATAATTTTATGAGTAAGGGGGGTAGGTTATGGAAAGGGAAGGTATTAACACCCTTTCCATCCGTACTTATCTACAGGCTCTTAGTTGCTAGCTCGCTTTGAAAATGCTTTTTTGTGTAAGTGTATTTTAAAGATATTTTGAAAAGACGCCTTAGTGCGGCGAACTTTGTAATGTTTCTCGTTTTGGAGAGAACGTATACAAAGTGTTTTTTATCTTTGAAAATATTTAGAAAAGAGTTTGTGTATGTGTGAAACAATTGTTTTTTTGACTGTTTTTATGAGCAAGCAACTAGGAGCTATCTACCTACTCGAAATGTTTGTTCTTTTCCTATTTTCCTTTAGACAATGGTATCCTACTATTAGTGAGTAGGTAGCTGTTGTACCCCAAAATTTTCCCTCTCACTTATCAAGAATTTTCTCACAAGATCTCCTTTGGATCAAGATTGCATTTGGGTTGATCAGCTCAAGACACCTCCTCAAGCACTGATGACTAAAAATTATGGTTTGAGATTGCACAAGGATTTTTGAACTTCCAATTCCCCATATGACTTTCATGTATCATTATGGACCCCCAAGATTACTCATGTCAAGTTTCAAGCCTTGGATCACACTTTTGATCAGTCGATTGAACAGTTGACCTAAAAATCAACTGTATTGGGAAAAAGTCAACCATAGCCAATTTATAGTCAAACTTCATAATTTTTGATCCACATCAACATTTTAGACCCATATGTATCATTTTATCAAGTTTGGACCACAATTCCTCAAGAAATTTGATCAAATCTCCAAAAGGTCAAAATGGTCAAAATTAGGGTTTTGACTGAGAAAGGGCAATTTCTGATTTTTGACCTAGAAAATGATCAATTAGTTTAAGGCATGATCTCAAGAGTCCAATTGCATCATTTTTACCTAGTGACATGATTCAAAACATTTCAAATCCATTTTGTGATACGGTGGGAGAACTGACTTGAGGTTTTGCGTTTTGTGTTCGCAAATGTTGCAGTTTAGCAAGAGTCGCCACCGACTTTTCTTTTATCCAATAAGGAAAGGTGAAAAAGCACATGAAAGACCTTTCGAGATGTTTTCTTGAGTTAGGGGGGTAGAATATGAAAAGGGAAGGTATTAGCACCCTTTTCATCCATGGTTTTCCATGGGCTCTTAGTTACTTGCTAGATCACTTGCTTTTGTTTTAAAATTGTGCTTTTTGTGGTTTTGAAAGTATTTTGAAAATGTAACTTTGTAATGATTCTCGTTTCTATAAGAACGCATACAAAGTGTTTGTTTCGAAAATAGTTCAAAGAGGTGTTTGTGAGATATGTTTTTTAAAGTGATTTTTGAAAAGGGTTTCCTTTGTAATGGCTCTCGTTTCTATAAGAACGCGTACAAAGTGTTATCTTTTGAAAATGTTTCAAATGGAAAAATGAGTGTATAAAATGTTTTTGCTGTGAGAAAACGAGTAACTGAGAGCGAACATACCTACTCAAAAGGTTTTATATGTGCTTTTCCTCCTCCTTTAGATGTTTCTATCTTACTATTGATTTGGAAGCCCCATCGTTGGATGTGAAGGGACGAGCGTTGGGTCATTGTATGACCATGATATCAATGTTGTGAGATGACTTAGAACTTTTTCTTTAGGGACTAAGATCATTTTGAAAGGCAATTTTGATAGCTTCATCGAGGGACTATGATCTTCTATTTTCAATTTGTTTGTACTAAAACATCCCACATGCATAACATGGCCATTTTTAGGCAACAAGTGAGATTACCCTAAGGGTGCATGTGTGCAAGTGTGTTTGATTGCATGCATTTGTCTTTGATTTTTTGGTGGTCTACTTGTTGGTTTTATCTTGACATACACGCCTAATTACTATACAGTATAAGGAAAACAATAAATTGCGGAAAATGAAATTCTACGCTATTACAATATTTAGGGGACGAGGGTACATATTTATGAATGGGGATTGCAAGTAAAAAAAAGTCCTAAGTTACTATTACAACCATATTGAAATGTATAATATAAGAAAGAAATGTACTTGTTTAGAAAATTTTTTTGTCTTAAGGAAATAAATTAAAAGGAAAATATTTTTATGATTTTTTATGTTAATAAAAGAAAAGAGTTGAAAAGGAAAATAAGTGCAAAATAGAAAAAGCGTGCTGCTGCAAGAAGAACAACTAGGATCAGAAGTTCTGAAGCCAGGCGCGTGATGACTCAGAAAGGAACGTCAGTGGGCATCAGAAGTTCTGGATTGGCATACTCTGATATCCTGCAAGACACGTTAGAGGGAAAATACAGAGGTTCTGGGTGGTATGCATCCAGTGAACCAAAAGTCAGAAGTTATGTATTACACTAAAATAGTGAGCAAACATCAGCAGTTCAGTGTGTTATCAGCGAATGAAAATCAGAAGTTCAGTGTATTTGACAGGTAAGGAGAACTCAGAAGTTCTGTGTTGTGTAACAGCATGTAAGCATCAGAAGTTCAGTGCGTGTTAACGGTGAGTGAAAAACAGAAGTTTTGTGTTTGTTTACAGTGATTTCTAGTAAACAACCGCTAGTCTTCCAATTTACTAATTAAAATTGGTTACTTGCAGGATCGACTAGATTGATCCTAGAACACATGTGTCATAACTTATTTTTATGTTCATATCTATTGTATTGATAGACTTATACTGTATGTTAAATTCGAATACGAGATTCTTAGGAAAGGTTTCTAAAATGGTCTATAGGAATAAACTAAATGAATGTAGGCAGGAAAGGCTTCGAATTAGACTTGGGCTTGAATGTAAAGATAATTCTAAAATGGCTTGAATGTGAAGATAAGTGTTTGACTAAAAGGATAAAGTAAAAGTAAATCGAAGGATTTAAGGGTAAAAATTTTGTCTAACGAAATGACTGTGTTTAAAGACAAATAAAACAAAGGAAATGCAAGGAAATTGAAGGATGTAAAGACAACGAAATAACTGTAATGCAAGGAAATCGAAGTTATTAAAGGACAAGGGAACACTGTAATGCAAGGAAATGTAAGTATGTAAAGAGCAAGGAAATACTGTAAAGGTGATCGAAGGATTTAAAGACAACGAAATACTGTAAAGTTGAATTAAATATAACAAGGCTTGTATTGAAATTGTAAAAAAATAATGATGTTCAACACGTACATTCTTCTGACTCGTTTTCCTTAATTCACGTAAGTATGAGTATTTTGAGATCTTTTAGTACATAAAAGTGAACATTCTTAAATCTAACATAAGAACACCTATTTATAGTGTTTCAACCCTAACGTCCCTACTCTAAAATCACGCCACGTTCGAAGCATGCAGGCTTCCTATGCTTGCTGACTTCCACGCGTCTTCTAGGATGGCACTCTTTATTTGAAATTCGAAATCTGTATCAATCGAAGCATCTTGCTTCTTCGTTGCTTTCGAAATAACCCAATTACTTGGACCGTTTCCAACTTCTGGCACCCTTACATAAAAGAGCTCTTTTATAACTCGAACACAAAAAAAAAGTCCAAATCGAAATCTGCTAGAAATTGAATACTCCTTCAACATAATGACTCCATATCTCCTACCAATATCCAATATTGATATTAAATTTCCTTAGGTACTCTATTCGAAATATTATTTTGATAGCTATTTCTTCCTTATTTGAAATAGCCAGCTAACAGTGTTATGTTTCAACTCTTAATCAGCACATCATCAATTTATTCAGTTCAGCAAATCAGAATGATCATAGCACAACAAATCATAGAAGTTCCAATCCTAAGTCTGAGCCTAGCATTATTCTAGAAGTTATGATCCATAGTTTTTTTTCTCTTCATACAATGATATGTACAACATTAATACTATGATATTTATATGTTAATGATGTTCAAAATGAAAAGCAAGTAAAGTTAGAAAGACTTACCTGGGGCGTGCTTGGAGCTTTGAGTGGCTGCCTTTGGATGTTCTGAATCAGCAAGAGAGACGGAAGAGTGGTTGTGTCCTTTTGTTCAAAGGGAAGAACAAAGATTTTGTTTTTATGTATGAGAAATCTGGATTTTTATGAAGGTTTCATAACTTCCTTTTCTCTCTTTTTGGCCAATCTCCCTCTTCAAAAGCCAGCCTCTCCTTCAAAGTCCAGCCTCTCCTTCAAAGTCCTATTGAACGTGTGATGGAGTCAAGTATTTATAGATGAATTTTCTATGATTTTGGGGGAAAAAACAAATAGGATTTGAACCTGTTTTGGCATCCCGTTCCTTTGCTTTTTCATCACAGTTTCTGTATGCTAGTTTGGTGTAATCATGAGATGCAGGCGTAGGCTGAGCCAGCTGTTGGTCATAGGTCTGCAGCAAGTTGTATAAACAAGGTTTTGGGATTTGGTCATGTTCTGACCAAAGTGTTGATATATATCCTTCATGTGCTGAAGAGTTGCCTTGTCTTTGAAGCAAGCATGGTGGTTGTCAGCAGGAATTAAGGAAAAGCAAAAGCAAAGTTGCTATTCCAAGACAGTAGAGGTACACATGGTGAAGATCCTTTGGATAAAGACTCAGAAGGTGGTTATGAGCATTAAATGAGCATTAAATGATGATGACACTTATCACAACCAGAAATCCTGCAACGTGTAACTCTACACCAAGGCTTAGTTCTGGATCAGAAGTTCTGCTTCAGCGTAGCATCCCATCTTCTGATCCTCTTATCTTCTGGCTCCAGCATGTTCTGAAGGAGAACACTGCTTCCACATGTTCTGACTAAAGCGTCGTGTTCTGAACCATGTTTGCAACCTCTGACTGAAGCTTTTGTGAAAACTGGTCCAGAAGTTCTGACCAAACTCTGTCTTGAGAATATCCAGAATTTGCTGAGTATGAACACTGGCCCAGAAGTTCTGAAATGGTCATATTTCTTAAATACTTAGAAAAAATCCCAAGTATTTAGAAATTTGGCTTTTCCATAGTAAATTTTACTTTTGAATTTCTTGATGAAACAAACTTCATATTCCAACATGTCTTGATGAAATATGATTTTTGAGATTTGATTTTGATCCAAAAGTCAAAGTTAGACTTCTTAGTGTGTAAATGACCATTTTTCCCTTGTGAGTGATTTCCTTGGAAAATTGCAGTTCAAGGCTTGGAAACTTGATAGAAGCAAACCTAAGGATCCTTGAGAAATGAGAGGGCAAATTTTGGGGTACAACACATTTGATAGACAGATGAATTTTGCAGTCAACTGATCAAAAGTCAACTGTATACTGAAAAGTCAAACTTTGACTTTTTGGTCAAATTCAAGTGCCAAAGGTCATAATTCATCAAATCATGTAAAAATATGAAACTTGTTCATCAAGAAATCAAGAATTCAAGATTTTATTTTGAAAAGATGAAATTTCTTAACTTAGAAATTTTTCTAAGTATAGAAAATTTCTTATTTTTTCACAACTTTGAGCCAAATTTTCACCATGATGCAAGATGATTCAAAGGAAACTTCCAACATGAAAGTTGTAGATATCCATGAAATATACAAATTTGCTTCATACAAATTCTCCCAAAAATGCTTGAATCTCAAGTTATAATTATGTGAATACATGCTCATGAACTAAAAATGACTTAGTGAATTTTTGCCCTAGTTAGGCAGATTTTTGACCTAACTTCATGGTAATTTTTCACATAGTCCCAAGGAGAATCTTCAAAATCAATTCAAATATGAGTTGTAGAGCATATTGCAAGCTTTCCAAAATGTCCAAGAAATTCTTGAGATCATTCTTGAGTAGGGAGAATCGAAGAGATAAAATTGGTGTTTTGTCACTTGGATTACAAGCCATTTTGTGAAGAACATTGAATCCAATCTTCAAGCATGCTATACAAATATCACTTTGCAGGCTTCTAACTTGACTTTCACTCCATAATTAAATGTTTCTACAGCTGTTGGAAGCTTCAATCCAAGCATTCAATGCATTATACAAATTTAATTCCATTTTGGGAAGAAAGGCAACATTGCCATTTTAGAAAAGCAAGCTTTATGCAAAGTCAGATTGCATTGAGCCTTGCACATGTTCTTTATACATAAAAACACTCTACACAATAAGAACAAGTTTGTTTAAAGGTCTCAGCCCCCCTACAAGCTTTGTACTTCACATTGAAACCATGCTTGCTAGCTTTGCTTCAAAAACAAATAACCAAGCAAAACATGTGAGTTTTTAAATTCTGAGTTGTGACAAGCCTCAAAGCCTCTTTAATATAAGTATACACACTATTTACAATTTTAGACAGGAATGATAAGACTCCAAAACACCCCAAAGCACTCTGCAACTCAGAATATGCCATAACTTGACAGTTTTGAACCTCACATAGCCAAATCCAAATCCACTCGTGCGTATTAAGTTTTAACCACCCAAACACTTAATATACATCATATCAAAGCAATCCATACCCTTGTTTACTCACTGTAACCCCTCCATCACTATCCACCATTTTCAAATATCAAGCTTGCAGGTTGACTTGAATAGAGAGATTCAGGGACTTTCAAGGTAAAGAGTTGGGATACACTCAAGGAGGTCCAGGCAAGCTAAACAAATCCCCAGGCCTTCTCAAAAGTTTCTCAAACTCCATTCACGATTCCAGCTGCAAGAGGTAAAAACTCAAACTTCTATCTCTTCATACAAGCATCATTTGATCTTGATTTGTGAAAACAAAATGTAGATATCCTTGCTCTAAAGCTAACCATGTTCATAGTTTCCATTTATATTGACTATGTATAGAGAATTTTGGATTTGTATTTTCTGGAAAAATTAGGTTTCAGTTTGGGGCCAGTAAAATTAATCTTCATCTTTGATTTTTAGTTTACAAAAATTATATGTCTGGATTCGTGGTGAAAAAGTATACAATTTTCATGTTTACATTTTTTTAATTTCATTGAGAAATGAGGGAGATACAAATTCCAGAAATGGAGCTTCATCCATGGGCACGAGGAAGAAGATGAAGTTATCTTTAGAAGATTGTTTAATATATATATTTATGGTTTTATTATATGACCGGATGTAACAGCCACCCCAGTGGCAAGCAACGTGCGTTTCATGTCACTTTTACCTAAAGGGCGAGGGTTCGAACCAAGGTGAACCCCCCTTTTGCATTTTTGTGATTTTTTTTGTGTTTTCAGGGAGACAGCTTGCCATATGATGTCATGCAATCACATGTTTGACAAGAAAACATGCCTGGCCCAATGGCAATCTTTTGAGCCAATGAGATGGAGGTCCTGAGTTCAAAATCGGGCAGGACCAAAACCTTCTCTTTAGCACTTATTTGTTTTCATTTATTTCCATTCTTTTTAACAAATTTTAACATTTTATTTAACCAATCAAAACAACTCCTTTTGAGTTGATTTTTTGCATACTATTTATTTATAATACCTATTTTATGAGTATAAAAAAATATCACAAAAATATTTTTATTCTCATCATTTTTTAATTAAAATAAAAACCCTTCATGAAAACCCTAAAAAACATTTTTTCTAAAATCAATTTTATTTCTTTTAAAAAATTAGGTTTAGCTCCTTAACTTTAATTTGGACCAATTGGACATTACCTTTTAATTTGTTCAGGGCCAAAACATTTTCTTAACAAAAGTCCAAAAGTAAATCAATTTATTTTTCCTTTTTATACTTGTATTACATTCATTTCATTTCTTGCATATTTATACAATTCAATATGGTTGTAATAGATAAATAAGTTTATTTTCTTGCAAATCCCCATTTGTTATTTGTGCACCCCCTCTCACAAATGTTGTAATAGTGTATTAACTTTAAATTTCGCAATTTATCACTTTTACATAACATCCTAGTAATTAGGGTTTTTGTATGAAAAGATTAAAACCAACAAATAGCAAACCCTAATCAAAGATAAACCAAGCATGAAAATAACACACTTGCACACAAGCACCCCTAGGGTTATTCCACTTGGTTGCCTTATACAAAATGTCCATATTAAGCATGTAAGGTATCTTAGCAAAAATAAACAAATACAAGATCATAGTCCCTCGATGACGCTATTCAAAGTTGCCTTACAAAATGATCTTAGTCCCTCAAAAAGAATGCTAAGATGCCTTGCAAATATTACTAATCATGGTTGTACGATGACCCACGCCCGTCCCGTTTACATCCAAAGATAGGGTTGCTTACCAAATAAATGGTAAGACAACAATGTCAAAGGAAAAGGAAATGAACAAGAAATACATTTGAGTAGGTAGATTGCTCCTAATTACTTGCTCGATTTTAAAACAAACATCCTTGCTATTTTCAAAACAATCACATACACTTTTAAAACATCTTACCAAAATTGAAGACATTTTCAAAAGATCAACATCTTTGTATACATTCTTACGAACGAGAATCATTACAAAGATTGCCTAAACAATGGCCTCTTTACAAAATACTTTCAAAAATCACACATGGCACAAATTCAAACAAAAGCAAGTGATCTAGCAAGTAACTAAGAGCCCATGGAAAACCATGGATGAAAAGGGTGCTAATACCTTCCCTTTTCATAATCTATCCCCCGAACTCAAGAAATAATCTCAAAGGTCTTTCCTGTGCTTTTTCACCTTTCCTTTTGGATAAAAGAAAAGCCGGTGGAGACTCTTGCTAACCGCAACATTTGCGATCAAACGCAAAACCCTCAAGTCAGTTCTCCCACCGCATCACAGAACTGGCGACTCTGCTGGGGACTATTTTTAAAAGTGGGGTTACCTTAAGGATAGATCACATTTATTTGCTTACATTGTTTGACTTGTATGCTTTACATTATGGTTCTTTGTTTGGGTTTGAATCCTCTACCCGAATTTGGGATACATTATAGGTAAGTAGCAATACGTTGTGGAAACTGTGCGGGGTATACTGACATGGTCTAAGAAATAGCTATGTTAGTGTGACATATTTGTGGGTACCGGTAGCCTTTGAGTTAATCAAAGAGAATACTGGGCCGCTGAGTGATGTCATGAAGCACTAATGAACTTTTAGAACCTTTACTTGACCAACTTGGCCTTTAGGATGTAGTGAGATGATCGACTTTGGTGCAGTCCGAAGTTGGTAGATACTCGATACTAAAATCATTGAGGTTTGGTTTCTTTGGATATTTCGGTCGCCACTAAAGAGGCTTGTGCTGAAATAATGACCAAGGAAACAAACCAGCGATATTGAGCTCCTTAGAACCCGATTACTATTACTAGGACAGGTTTGAGCCAACTAAACTTCAAGAGGGTAATTACCTATATAACTCCATGCAAGCCTAAACCTAAGGACTTGTTTGCTTTGCTTGTATATGCATACTTGTACATAACATCATGAACATCATGAACATAATATACATCCACTAACCATTTCAAGGATTTTTGGATTCATCTTTGTTCTTGTTTTGTAGGATATAGATTCCCTTTGCAGGAAAACTATTCAAGTCAACCTTGTAAGGATACCTCCACAACTTAAGAAGCTAGCTTCAAGGATTCCTGAAAACTCTCCATTTACCGAGAGACATGGTCGCCTACTCAACTTGGTCACCTCCAACACAGATGAGGACATGATGAAGGTGCTTTTTCAGTTCTTTGATCCTTTACACCATTGCTTCACATTTCCCGACTATCAACTTGTGCCTACTTTGGAAGAATTCTCCCAACTCTTGAGGATTCTCATTCTCAATCAACTACCTTTCAACAGTACAGAAAGAGACCCAAAGCCAGAAGAGATTGCCCAAGATATACACTTGCACTCATCTGATATCATAACTCATTGGGAAATAAGGAGTGGTGTCAAAGTTTTCTTAGCAAAGTTCCTGTTTGAGAAAGTCCAAAGCTATTGGAATTCCTTGGACTTGCAAGCCTTTGAGGAAATTTTGGCTCTCCTCATCTATGGGATGGTTTTGTTTCCAAATCCTGATCAACTCATAGATGTCAACGCCATCAAAATCTTCATATCCCGCAACCCGGTGCCTACATTGCTAGGAGATATCCTACACTTTTTCACACTCGCACAATGAGGAAAATAGGTGTTATTATGTGTTGCACTCCTCTCTTAGCAAGATGGTTTATTTCTCATCTTCCCCAATCTGTATTAAAGAATGAGCAAGGTTCAAGGTGGTCACAAAGGTTGATGACGCTCAAACATTCAAACATTCATTGGTGCTCTCGATCCAAAGAGAATGTTATCATTGTCGATCATTATGGAGAATTCACTAATTTCCCTTTACTTGGAATTAGGGGAGGCATCACCTACAACCCTTGTTTACCCTTAAGACAATTTGGTTACACCCGAAGGGATGGCCCACATGAGATGCTGATTCAAGGTTTGGTATTTGACTATGACAACGACGATCAAGGTCTTCGCCAGAGATTTATCCGAGCTTGAAGAGTGTTGAATAAGGTGGATAGCAAGACTTTGGGGCACAAGAATTCCATCCCTCTTGAGCCTTACCTCAAATGGGTACGAACTCGTGCTCAGAGTCTTATGATGCCTTACCCCTCCATTCTCCCGATAATCATTGAGCCTGTCATGGAGGGATATGTTCCATACACTATCCTACATCCTGACATGCTCACACCTCTTGAAGACCTACAAAGGGATTGGATACAAATCAAAGGAGAGCGAGATACTTTCGAAGCCAAATTCTATGCAAGTGAGAAGAAGGTTTTGGAACTCACTAGGCTACTTCATGAGAAGCAGACTCTGAATGCCTACATTGCACCGAAGAGGATACGCACTACCTTTCTATCTTAGAGTTTTTTGTATTATTTTGCCTAAGGGGCATTGATGTACTCAAGCTTTAACTTATTAATATAACGTGTGTTTCCCTTTTGTCTAAAACAAATTTGAATCTTTAAAATCCTTAAAAACATTGCATATGCATATACCATTCATCATAACATAAGCAGGTCTTTTGCAACAAGTCTCCTCATCTCTATACTGTTTATTTCAGTAAGATGGATCTTGAGCAAACAGTGAAGGATCTCCAAGCTTAGAATACACAGTTTCAATAGTTGCTTTTGACCCTAGCTAAGGGACAAGAAGAATTGAAGACTTTGCTGGCTGAAGAGAGGAAAAAGAAAACAAAGAAGGTGACCGGAGTCTTAAACATGGGAAGAAGATTTCATGGGTAGACAAGGAGGACTTTGGACTTTGCAGAAACATCCGGTGAAAGAGACAACCAAGATGGTAAAGGCAAGGAAACCATTGTCCTGTCCGAATTGGAGGAGGAAGAGGAAGAAGAGGACTACTCTGAAGAACAATACCCTCCAGCGGATGACAAGTATAAACATCTCGAAGAGAGATTGAGCGCAATGGAAATCCAAAAGGTGCCTGGCTTGGATTTTGAGGAATTGGGTTTAGTGTCGGGGATTGTGATTCCTCCGAAATTCAAAGCACCCGTATTCTCCAAATATGACGGATTTTCATGCCCTAAAATGCATCTCCGGTCTCAAAGTTACGAAAAAAATGTGAATTTCCAACACTTAGAAAAATTTCTAAGTTTAGCAATTTTGACTTTTCAAAATAAAATCTTGACTTTTTGATTTATTTATGAAAAATTTTCATATTTTGACATGCCTTGATGAATTGTGATCTTTGATACTTGATTTTGACCAAAAAGTCAATGTTTGACTTTTTAGTGTACAATTGACTTTTTATCAGTTGACTGAAATTCAACTATCAACTAATTGATCTTGAGAAATGTTTTGAGCCATTCCATTAGGTATAAATGAAGTATTTGAAACCTTGAGATCATGCCTTGAACCATCAATTCATTTGTTAGGTCAAATATCAGAAATTGCACTTCCTCAGTCAAAACCCTAATTTTGACCATTTTGCCCTTTTGATGATCTGATCAAATTTCTTGAGGAGTTGTGATCCAAAATTGATAATGTGACATATATGAGTTCATGATGTTGACATGGATAAAAAATTATGAAGTTTGACTGTAAATTGATCATAGTTGACTTTTCCCCCAATACCGTTGATTTTAGGTTAACTGATCAATTGATTGAGCAAAAATGTGATCCAAGACTTGAAACTTAACATGAGAAATCTTGAGGGTCCAAAATGATCCATGAAATTCATATGGGGCATTAAAAGTCCATTTGTCCTTGTGAAAACTCAAACCCTAATTTTCAGTCATCAGTGCTTGAGGAGGTGTCTTGAGCTGATCAAGCCTTGTGCAGTCTTGAACCAAGGAGATATTGTGAGAGATTACTTGAGAAACGAGAGGGAAAATTTTGGGGTACAACACCTGCGAACCTACTTTAACCGGGAGATCCACTTCTCCATGTACCATCCTCTTTTAACCGTCAAAGGCTCTTACCACGATATCAATAGGTTTTAGTATAATCCCTTCACAGTCAAGCCTATCAAGGGAACCCTTTGGTAGCACATTAAACGAGGAAACTGTATCGACCAACACATGAGTTAAGGTAGTTCCCATGCATTCAATGGAGACATATAGGGCCTTTTTATGGTTTCTTCCTTCAGCAGTCAAGTCGGCATCAAAAAAGCCTAACCCATAGTCAGTCGTCAAGCTAGCAACATAATTTTCAAATTGATCGACAGAAATATCTTGTGGCACGTGAGCGAACTTCAAGAATTTCACCAAAGCTTGTGTATGATCTTTAGAAACAGGGATAACATGAAGATTTTAGAGGGGGTCTGCCCCAACTGTTCAACAATCTTGTAATCTCTTTTATGGATAATCTTCAATACCTCTTCCAACTCTTGCCTAGAGGTGTCTTTTGTTGCCACTTCTTCAGGCACCTCCATCTGGGCAAGCTCCGTTATTTTCTTTTTGCCCTGAGTCTCAGTAGTTGACTCAGTAGCGGTAACTTTAATTGGTGTAGTGACAGTCTTCAGAGATATTTTCAGAGAGAAAACCATTCCGCTTCTAGTAACCTTACTGGTCCCAACAATATTGTCAATGGTGGGATCAATAACTTCAGCACCTTCACATTCAGTAGTAGATAGTTCTTGCTTGAAGCCATGGTAGTAGACGTCGGCTCCATAATTACAAGTAATAGATTTATTCGAAGTATATGGGATGGGTCCGAGTATAGTAATTATTAGAGGAGCAACTTTGGGTTGGGCAGTAATCCTTATAGGACCCTTGGAAGTGATCCTGATAGGAGTGCCAGATATTACAGCTAAGTTTTGAAACAGATTCTCAGCAGACGGAATCTTCTCAACCAGAATTATGTGATTGTCCATTAGGAATTGAATTCCTTCTTCTAGAAACTTACATCCATTAGGTTGGGCTATGCAGTAGTAACATCTTTCAATACAACCCAAAAATAAACCGGCCTGCAACAGATTCTTCTTGATAATTGGGAGGGGAGTAACCAATTAACTTACAGTAGAAACATAAAGAACATAATCAATAGCACTTATGCCTTTGTCACACTTCGACATAGGTGCAATAATTACATTCGGGGTCTCGGGAGGATCGAACTCAATCTCTTTGTTGTCAATCATGTCTTAGATTTTATTTTTCAAGGCCCATCAGTTATTGGTGTCGTGCCTGGGGTTATTGGAATGGTAAGTGTTGTACCCCAAAATTTGCCCTCCCATTTCCTCAACATTTTGTCATCACAAGACCCTTGGAGCTCAAGATCAAGTTAGGTTTTACTCTGCTCAAGGCCCCTCCTTGCACTGTTGACCCAAATTAGGGTTTGAGTTTGCACAAAGATGTTTTGACCTAAAATGCCCAAAGTGACTTTCATGCTTGATGTCGGACTCACAATTTTATCCATACCAATTTTCAAGCCTTGATTCCAATCTTTGCCCAATCAATTGGACAGTTGACCTAGAAATCAGCTGTATTGGGGAAAAAGTCAAATATGGTCAATTGACAGTCAAACCTCATGATTTTTGACCCACATCAACATTATGAACTCATATGGACCATTTGATAAAGTTTGGATCACAATTCCACAAAAAATTTGATCAGATCAACAAAAGGGCAAAATGGTCATTTTTAGGGTTTTGACTGCACAAAGGAAATTTTTGACTGTTTGACCTAGCCAATGGCAAACCAAGATCACATATGGACTCAAGGACTCAATGGAATTGTCTTGACATGTTCAACAAGTTCAAAAGATCCCAAATGCACAAGATTGACAAATGAATTTTCCAGTCAACTGATCAAAATTTGACTGTATACTGAAAAGTCAAACTTTGACTTTTTGGTCAAAATCAAGTGTCAAGATTCATTTTTCATCAAGACATGTCAAATTATGAAACTTGTTCATCAAGAAATCAAGAATTACAAAGTAGGGTTTGAAATGAAGAATTTTCATAACTTAGAATTTTTCTAAGTTATGAAACTTCATTATTTTTGCCTAACTTTGTCCCATTTTTTCATCAAGATACATTTGGATTCAAACAAAACTCAAAACATGAAAGTTATAGTCCATTGCAAAATCTATAACTTTAATTCACAAAGTTTCCTAAAAAGAAGCTTGTAGCTCAAGTTATGATTTTTGGAACAAGGGTGCAAAACATTCTTAACTTAGAAATATTTTGACCTATTTTAGGCAGGATTTTTGCCTAACTTCATGGCCACTTTTCACATGCTTCCACTTGGAATTTAAACTTGCATTACAAAGATGGATTGTAGTACACATGCCAAGCTTTCCAAATTGTCCAAGAACTTCTCAAACACCCTTGTGGTTAGGGAGAATCGAATTTGTGAAGATGGATAAAAGTCACTTTGTTCATGGCCATTTTCATGTTCATAACTTAGGCATTTTTGAAATCAGCATGTGCAAGCTACATTACAGGCCTCTAATATCATTTACACTCAATAATTAAATGCCAATCCATTATATTCTAGCATTATTTTATGCATTTGGTCATTACATGAAGAACTAAGCCATAAATAGAAAAAGCAAGTTATCCATTCTTGTAAAGCACAACTTTATGTCAAACACAAATCCAAGAAGTACAAAGCAAATCTCTGAGGCACAAAGGCATGGACATATCCCACTGATCAAGACTAACATTTTCAGCATGATTAGGGGGCCTGCATAAGCTTGTAACTCAACTTGGCATTTTTGACTTAAGATAGAAGCAACTTTGCATATTGAACACCAACTCTCATTCCTGCAAGCAAGAACTAAAACAAACTTTCTCTACACTTTCCATACTCCCTAACAGAACTAAAACACGACCAAAGAACCCTTGATCCCTCCTCATACAGAAAATCACCATCTTGCTGCACAAAACAGGGCATTCTGCACTTTGACTTGGCCAGCTCATTTCCATCGTGCATTTTCATCCAAACCACTTCATACACACTCCCTACCACCCATACAAACTATCCCAAGCATTGGACACGAACTGTAACACCTCTAACCAGTTTTGCCATTTTCACTTTTCTCTCTTGCAGGTTGACTTCTGTAGCTTGATACAGCAAGATTCAAAGCACACCAAGCATTGGAGAAGCATCCCTGAACTTCAAGCAAGCTATACAAGTCCTCACATTGCATTGAAAGTACCTCCATTGTCATACACGAATTAAGCTGAACAGGTAAAAGTTTGAACTCCTATCTCTTAATCCAGGCATATCTAGGCTTAGGTTTGTGAAGAAGTTATGTCATACTCATGTCCCTGAAGCCACCCATATCCTCACTTTCCATTTATATTGCATGTGCTGAGAGAATTTAAGACATGAACATTGAAAAAAACTTAGGTCAGTATTTGGGAGGGAAGAAATTCTCTCTCATTTCTGAGAGTTATAATGACTTTTATATATATTTGAAATCGTGACAAGATGCTCTATAACATTGCTGTTTTAAGTTTTTGCTGAATGTCAAAGAATCATGAGATATCAGGAAGCGCGCGTTTTGTTCTGTTTGAATGTCCAGAGGTTGAAGACAAAGTTCTTCTGGGCTGGGCCTGACCTTTTTTCTATTTGCGCCACTTTTCCACACTTGCACCCCCTTGGTCCATTGTGTTTATTTTTATCATTTTTTGACTTTTTCTTTTTGTTTCTGACTTATTATTTTTTGCCAAAATATAAAAAATATTAAAAACATTTTTTCAACCATTTTTGCATTTTATTTGGATTTTTGTTTGTTTTATTTGAATTTATACATGTAAATAAACATATTGCCTTTTACTCAAAAAATACAAAAATAATACAAACACATTTTGTTTTCTAATTTTATTTTATTTTATCTTTTGAAAACATTTTCTAAAAATATACTTTTTTTTGTAAATAATAAATATTTTATTTTTGTACATATTTAATATATTTAGTAAATAATATAAATACTTATATATTTATTAGAATATTTAGGAAAAAATACAAAAAATAATTCATTTTTATTTTTATTAATATTTAACCTCAAAAATACTTTTTTTTTACAATATACTTTCTTTTATTTATTTTTTGTACATAATTAATAAATGTTGTATATAATAAATAATTAATACATTTTATTTAGCAAATTAGGGTTTTGCCCTAAACATGAAAATACCCAAAAAATTAACCTTTTTATTTTTGTTTATTTGTCACATGAAAAACATTTTTACATACATATAAAAATCATTTTTTTGCATCTTGCATATTTATTTTTTTATTTAATTATTGTACAATTAAATACCTTGTAAATTCCATTTGGATTGTAATAGTTTAGATTTAAATATCTTGCTAAAATATCCCCATTTGAACATTTGTACCCCCCATCCCATAATTATGTTGTAATAGTTTAGGACTTTAAATTTCGCACTTTAAAGCTTTCTAATTATACCATGATAGACTTAGGGTTTTGTATGCAAAAATCAACCAAAAATAGCTTGACCTAATTCAAAGATAACAAAGCATGAAAATGGACAACACCAATCACACTTGGACCCCTAGGGTTACTCCACTTGTTGCCTTCAATAATGGGCCATATTGCATGTTGGGTGTCTTTGGCAAAACAAAACAAATTCAAATGATCATAGTCCCTCGATGACGCTTTCAAAAGTTGCCTAAAAATGATCAAGTCCCTTAAAGGAAAAAGTTGCCAAAGACACTTGGCACCATTGCAATCATGGTCTAAACGATGACCCGTTCCCGTCCCGTTAAACATCCTAACACAAGATTGTCCACCAAATACAATGGTGGAACAAAATTGTTAAAAGGGTTAAAAACATAGAAAGAATCTTTGAGAAATTTAGGGGTAGACAAAACTCTTAGTTACTTGCCAACTTGCAAAACAAAAACACTTGCCTATTTTTCAAAACCACACATCACAACACATTTTCAAAACAACTTTCAAAAACATTGAAAACTTTTCAAAAGACAAATACACCTTTGTATACATCCAAACATGGGTCATTACAAAGGTTGCCACAACAAATGGCCTCTTTTCAAAACATTTCCAAACCCACACACAAAGCACCATTTCAAACAATTGAAAGCACCATTTCAAACAATTGAAAATCAAGGCAAGTGATCTAAGCAAGTAACTAAGAGCCCATGGATAACCATGGATAGAAAGGGTGTTAATACCTTCCCTTTCTATAATCTACTCCCCGAACCCAAGAAAACATCTCAAAGGTTTTTGCTGTGCTTTTTAACCTTTCCTTAGGATAAAATAAAAAGTCGGTGGCGACTCTTGCTCAACCGAAACATTTACAAAAACAAACGCAAAACCTCAAGTCAGTTCTCCCACCGTATCACAGAACTGACGACTCTGCTGGGGAACAATCTTAAAAGTGGAGTAACCTTAGGGCTTAGATCACCCTCTTGCATGACTAATTGTTTGCTTTGATTGCTTTATATCTTGGTTCTCTTGTTTGGGCTTGAAATCCTAAACCCGGATTTGGGGAAACATTCATAGATAGCAATACGTTGTGGAAACTGTGCAGGGTATACCGACACGGTTGAAGCAATAACTATATTAGTGCGACATATTTGTGAGTACCAGTAACCCTTGAGTTCAATCAAGGAGAGTACGGGGCCGCTGAGTGATGTCACTAAGCACTAATGACCTAGAACCTTACTTGACCATCTTGGCCTTCCATTAGGGGTAGTGAGATGATCGGCTTTGGTGCAGTCCAAAGTTGGTAGATACTCGATACTACACTCATTGAGGGTTGTTTTCTTGGAATATTTTGGTCGCTAGTTAAGTGGCTAAACCAAAACAATGAACATGGAAAATAATCCAATGATATTGAGCTCCTTAGAACCCAGTTACTATTTATAGGACAAGTTTTTAAGCCAACTACACTCAAGAGGGTACTTACCTATGAAACCTCATGCAAGCCTGAAACTAGGGTTTTGTGTGAATTGCTTGTACATATGTTTGTGCATACATCATAAACATCATAAAGCATCATATGCATTCACTAACCATTTCTAGGGTTTAGATCTTCATCTTTGTTCTTGTTTTGTAGGTCATGGAAATTCTTCGCAGGAAAACTATCCAAGTCAACCTTGTGAGGATCCCTCCTCAACTCAAGGAGCTCACATCCAGAATTCCGGAAAGCTCTCCCTTCAGTGAAAGACATGGTAGACTGCTCAGCCTAGTCAACACCAGCATTGAAGAGGACATGGTAAAGGTGTTGTTCCAGTTCTTTGACCCCCTTTACCACTGTTTCACTTTCCCCGACTATCAATTGGTGCCAACTTTGGAGGAATTTTCTCAACTCCTGAGAATTCCTACTCTTAATCAACTACCCTACAACGGTACGGAAAAAGAACCAAAGCCTGAAGATGTTGCTCAAGCACTACACTTGCAACCATCTGACATCAAGGGGCATTGGGAAACTAGAAGCGGTGTCAAAGGCTTCTTAGAAAAATTCTTGTTTGAGAAAGCGCAAGAGTGTTGGAACTCATTGGATCTACAAGCCTTTGAAGAAATTGTGGCACTCCTCATTTATGGGTTGGTCCTGTTCCCAAATCCTGACCAGCTTGTAGATGTCAACGCCGTCAAGATCTTATTATCCAGGAATCCAATACCAACATTGCTTGGGGACATTCTTCACTCATTTTACACACGAACAATGAGAAAGAGGGGTGTTCTCATGTGTTGTACTCCTCTCCTTGCAAGATGGTTTATTTCGCACCTTCCACAATTTGTCTTGAAGAATGACCAAGGCTTAAGGTGGTCACAATGGTTGATGACCCTCACTCACTCTGATGTACATTGGTGTTCTCGGTCCAGAGAAAATGTCATCATCGTCGATCGTTGTGGAGAGTTCCCTAATGTTCCATTGCTTGGCATTAGAGGAGGCATTACCTATAACCCTTGTCTAGCTTTGAGGCAATTTGGATATGCACGGAGGGATGGCCCTCACGACATGTTGATTCCTGACCTAGTTTTTGACTTCGACAACGATACGCAAGGACTTCGCCAAAGATTCATCAGAGCTTGGAGGATGCCTAACAAGGTAGACAACAAGACACTGGGGCACAAGAACTCCATCCCTCTTGAGCCTTATCTCAAGTGGGTACGAACCCTAACCCAGAGTCTAATGATGCCTTACCCTCATGTTCTCCCTGTGATTAAAGAGCACGTTAAGGAAGGAGAGGTTCCCTACACCATCTTGTATCCTGACATGCCTACATCGTGGGAGGAGATGCAGAAGAGTTGGATCCAACTCAAGGAGGAACGAAATACTTTTGAAGCCAGCTTCTACGCTAGTGAGAAGAAGGTTTTGGAGCTTACCCGCCGACTCCATGAGGAAGAGACCCTCAACACCTACATCGCACCAAAGAGGATGCGCAACGTCTTTTTACCTTGAGAAGTTTTTTGTAATATTTGGCCCATGGGGCATTTATGTACTGACAAATTTATTCTTATTAATATGACGTGCGTTCTTTTTGTTTGCAACAATTTTGAATTTGCTAAATCCTTGAATGCACTGCATACATAAGCATATCATTCATCATGCGCATAAGCAGGTCTCCACACCAGGTTTCCTTATCTTTCTACTGTTTATTTCAGTAAGATGGATCTCGAACAGACGGTCAAGGACTTGCAGTCTCAGAACTCATAGTTTCAACATCTCCTGATGACCTTGGCTAAGGGTCAGGAGGATCTGAAAGCCCTGCTGGGGAACAAAGAGCAAGTGAAAAAGAAGAAGAAAAAAATCGGGGTGGCTACCCTAGGAAGAAGGTTTGAGGGTGAAGCCAGAAGAGTTCTTGAATTTCCCCCTACTTCTGAAGAGGGAACCAGTAAAGGGAATGCATCTGCGGTACCTTCCGAATCCGAAGCTGAAGAAGGAGAGGCTGAAGAAGACGAAGACTACTCTGAGCAACAATACCCGCCCGCCGATGATAAGTACAAAGGCTTGGAAGACAGGTTGGCAGCTATGGAACTGCAGAGAGTTCCCGGCTTAGATTTTGAAGATTTGGGATTAGTTGCTGGAATTGTGATCCCCCCGAAGTTCAAAGTGCCAGTTTTTGCAAGATATGATGGGCTATCCTTCCCGAAGATGCATCTCAGATCATATGTAAGGAAGATCCAACCTTACACTGCGGACAAGAACCTATGGATCCATTTCTTTCAGGATAGCCTTTCAGGGGCTCAACTCGAATGGTTCTATCAGCTGGATGGAGCCAGTATCCGAAACTGGGAGGACTTGGCTACCGCATTTTATAAACAGTATCAGTACAATTCTGACCTCGCTCCTACGCGTACCCAACTCCAGGGTATGTCACTGGGGACGGGCGAAGGATTCAAGGAGTATGCACAAAAGTGGAGAGACCTGGCTGGCAGGGTGCAACCACCTTTGGCTGACCGTGAACTTGTTGACATGTTCTTGGGGACCCTGTCCGGTCCGTTCTTCAACCATCTGATTGGTAATTCTTCTACTGGGTTTACATATTTGATCTTGACAGGTAAGAGAATAGAAGCTGGTATCAAGTCAGGGAAGATACAGAAAGGTGCCTCAGTGAGTACTGAAAAGAAGCCCTTCAAAAAGGAAGCCAATGCTGTTTATGGTCCCAGAAGACAAATTAAACCAGAACACCGCCAAGCTGTCAATGCATTGGTAATTTCAAAGCCTGTTGCTGCTCCTCAGCAATTCAACCAACCAAGGGGTGAGAGACCCAAAAGGCAGTACACTCGGCTTAGCATGACCCTGTCTCAGATTTTGCCGCAACTACTGTCAACCAATCTGGTAACTGTCAATGAAGCTCCGAAGGTAGTGAACACAGCTTCTCCAAAGTACAACCCCAACGACCGTTACGCTTATCACTCTGATAGCCTGGGGCATACTAAGGACGATTGCTGGGCCCTGAGGAATAAGGTTCAGGACCTTATTGATGCTAAAGAAATACAGTTTGAGGCGCCCGAAAGACCTAATGTTGTGACTGCTCCCATGCCCCAGCATGGAGTGAATGTTGTGGAAGAAGACTGGTATGTAGCCTCCGTGGAAGAGATTGTTACTCCGTTATTGACCGTCAAGAGGAACCTGTTGCTAGCCGGTTTATTTCCGGGATATGGAAAAGGTTGCCTTCTATGTGCTGTTTCACCTATTGGTTGTCCTTTGCTGAAATCAGGTATCCAAAGCCTGGTGGATAGCAAAGAAATCTTGTTCGAAAAGATCGATGTTCCTGCTACCCCTGCTGAAGAAGTTTCTATTGTTACTATTTTCAACAACCCTCTTAAGGCTCCTTCAAAGAAGCCTGTCAAAATCATGTCCACTCAGAAGATTTCTCCTATCATCATCACTGTTCCGGGGCCCCTCCCTTATACATCCGACAAAGCTGTCCCATGGCACTATGGGGCAGATGTTTATGTGCTTGGAGTTAAACAAGAGTTCGATACAAGTATCGGTGTCAGCAACATCACCGTACCTGCCAAGGTTACTCGCAGTGGTAGGCTGTTCTCACCAGATATTGCGCCACCAGCTATTCAGAAACCTCTTATCATTACACCTGCAAGTGTGCCTACTTCCCTTCCTAATCAAGTTCCTGTTTCTACCCCTGCTGCCGAGTCATCTGACGCTCGGGGAAAAGGGATTGCTACTGATTTGCCTGCCCTGACAGAGGCACCAAAGACAACCAATGTTGAAGCTTCCCAGCAAGAGATGGAAGAGATTCTCAAGATTATCAAGAAAAGTGATTTCAACGTAGTTGAGCAGTTGGGGCACACCCCATCAAAAATTTCTATGCTATCACTGTTGTTGTGTTCAGAGGCCCATGCTAAGGCTCTGATCTCCTTCCTGAAGACGGCCCATGTGCCACAAGAAATGTCTGCTGATCAATTTACCGACTATGTGGCCAACTTGACTGCCGATAATGGGTTGGGCTTCTCTGACGCCGATCTGACTGCCAAAGGAAAGAACCATAACGACGCCCTGCATGTCTCCATTGAATGCAGGGGCACTACTCTTGCCCATGTATTGGTAGACACTGGTTCTTCATTGAACGTATTATCCAAGAAGGCCCTAGACAGGTTGGATTGTGAGGGTTTGGAGCTCAAGCCTAGTAACATTGTTGTCCGAGCCTTTGACGGTTCGAAAAGGATGGTACATGGGGAAGTTGACATTCCAATCAGGGTTGGTTCTCAAGTTTTTGATTCTACTTTCTATGTGATGGATATCCGACCATCCTATTCTTGTTTGCTGGGTCTCCCTTGGATCCACAAGGCTGGAGCTGTGACCTCCACACTACATCAGAAGCTTAAGTATCCGGTCAGAGGAAAGATTGTTACAGTTCAGGGAGAGGAGGAGTATATGGTCAGCCACCTCAACTCGTTCCGGTACATAGAGATGGATGGGGAATTCATTGAAACCCCCTTTCAAAACTTTGAAGAGGTTCCTCAAACACTGGCATCAGTTGAATCTGTGATTGAAGACCCTCCTTTGAAGATGGCTTCCTTAAAGGATGCCCGGGCTGTGATTGAGAAGGGCGAGTGTGCAAACTGGGGCCGACTTACTGACTTCACTCCAAAGACTGACAAGTTTGGTCTGGGCTTCACTGCAGAGGCTCAGAGGGTTGTTCGTAAGGAAAGGATTGGAAGACCTCCTGTGTTCATCACCAACCCGGGAGTGAATGCTATTGAAGACGACGTGGAGGAATCTGAATTTGACAGCTGGATCTACCCAACAACCGACGGTAGACCAAGCAACTGGACTGCCAAAGACTTCACACCTATTACTTTTGTCACTCAGTAATGAACTCTTTTGTTTTCAATTTGTAACAAACAATATGTTGAAACTTTTATGGCTCGGTGTCCTACCCGGGGCACCATGGCTTCATTTGTGAGGGCTTTTGTGTGTCATTTTCATATATCATCAATAAAAACATTGGACGTTTGTTGCATTTCAAAATCTTGCGCTCCTTTTCTTTCTTTATTATATATTGCAATCCGCTCTGGATCTCACTGGTAACGACTCTGCTACTGCCAGTTATGACTTCGAAAATCCGATCAACTTAGCTGAAGACGAAGGTGAAGATGATTGCGAAGTGCCTGGCGAACTTGCAAGACTGCTACTCCAGGAAGAGAGGGCCATTCAGCCACATGAAGAGCCAGTGGAAACGGTAAATCTGGGTACTGAGACAGACAGAAAAGAGGTCAAGATCGGTGTCAATCTAGAGCTCAGTGTGAAACAACGGTTGATTCAGATGCTGCATGACTATGTGGAAATCTTTGCCTGGTCTTACGAAGACATGCCTGGGTTGGATACCGACATTATGGTTCATCACCTGCCTACCAAGGAAGAATGCCCTCCGGTAAAACAGAAGGTCCGCCGTATGCGTCCAGAAATGTCCGAGAAAATCAAAGCTGAGGTTATGAAACAATTTGACGCTGCTTTTCTAGCAGTGACTTCTTACCCTCAGTGGGTTGCCAACGTGGTTCCAGTGCCGAAAAAGGATGGTAAGGTCCGAATGTGTGTTGATTACAGGGATTTGAACAGGGCCATCCCCAAGGATGATTTCCCTCTGCCTCATATCGATGTTCTGGTTGACAACACTGCCCAGCATAAAGTATTCTCCTTCATGGACGGCTTCTCCGGTTATAACCAAATCAAGATGGCTCCTGAAGACATGGAGAAGACCACTTTTGTTACTCAGTGGGGCACCTTTTGCTACAAGGTCATGCCTTTTGGGTTGAAAAATGCTGGGGCAACCTACCAACGTGCCATGGTTGCTTTATTTCATGATATGATCCATCACGAGATAGAAGTATATGTCGATGATATGATTGCAAGGTCCCAAACTGAGGAGGAACACCTTGACCATCTGCAGAAGCTGTTTGACCGTCTGAAGTTGTACAAGCTGAGGTTGAACCCAAACAAGTGCACCTTTGGGGTAAGATCTGGAAAATTGTTAGGCTTCATCGTAAGACAGAGAAAGAAGTCAGAGGCATTCTAGGACGGTTGAACTACATTGCCCGATTCATCTCGCATTTAACTGCTACCTATGAACCAATCTTCAAGCTGCTGAAGAAGGATCAAGTAGTACGTTGGAACGATGAATGCCAGGCCGCTTTCGAAAAGATCAAAGAGTATCTCCAAGAACCACCCATTCTTATACCACCGGTTGAAGGGAGACCTCTAATCTTATACTTGACAGTGCTTGACAACTCAATGGGGTGTGTGCTGGGGCAGCATGACGAGTCTGGCCGAAAAGAGCACGCTATTTATTACCTTAGCAAAAAGTTTACCGACTGTGAGACCCGGTACTCACTGCTCGAGAAAACTTGATGCGGTTTGGTATAGGCTTCTCGCCGGCTGAGACAGTACATGTTGACTCACATTACTCTGTTGATTTCAAAAATGGATCCAATCAAGTATATATTCGAAAAGCCTGCTCTGTCTGGAAGAATAGCAAGATGGCAGATGATCTTGACGGAATATGACATCCAGTACACGACTCAAAAAGCAATCAAGGGAAGTGTATTGGCAGATGTGATACGGTGGGAGAACTGACTTGAGGTTTTGCGTTTGTTTTCGCAAATGTTTCGGTTGAGCAAGAGTCGCCACCGACTTTTTATTTTATCCTAAGGAAAGGTTTAAAAAGCACAGCAAAAACCTTTGAGATGTTTTCTTGGGTTCGGGGAGTAGTTTATAGAAAGGGAAGGTATTAGCACCCTTTCTATCCATGGTTATCCATGGGCTCTTAGTTACTTGCTTAGATCACTTGCCTTTTATTTTCAATTGTTTGAAATGGTGCTTGTGTGTGTGGGTTTGAAAATGTTTTGAAAAGAAGCCATTGTGGTGGCAACCTTTGTAATGATCCATGTGGGGATGTATACAAAGGTGTATTTCTTTTGAAAAGGTTTTCATTTGTTTTTGAAAGTTGTTTTGAAAGTGTAGTGATGTGTGGTTTAGAAAATAGGCAAGTGTTTTGTTTTGCAAGTTTGATTCAAGTAACTAAGAGGTTATCTACTCCTAAATTTCTCAAAGTTTATTGCTATGTTTTAAACCCTTTTTAATAAGTTTGTTCCACCATTGCATTTGGTGGACAATCTCATGTTAGGATGTGAAAGGGACGGGCGCGGGTCATCATTTAGACCATAATTGCAATGGTGCCAAGTATCTTTGGGCATTTTCTTTAAGGGACTTGATCATTTGTTTAAGCAACATTTTGAAAGTGTTATCGAGGGACTATGATCATTTGATTTGTTTGTTTTACCCAAAGAGACCTAACATGCAATATGGCCCAATTTTGAAAAGCAACAAGTGGAATACCATAGGGGGTGCAAGTGTGATTTGTGTGTTCATTTTCATGCTTGTTTGTCTTGAGAGTAGGTCATAACTACTTTGTCGTTTTTCGCATACAAACCCTAATTCTAACATGGTATAATTAGAAAGCAATAAAGTGCGAAAATAAATTTACTAAGCTATTACAAAACCAAATATGGGAAGGGGGGTACAAATGTTCAAATGGGGATTTTGACAAGGAATTTAAACCTAAAACCATTACATCAATGTTGAATATTTACAAGACAAATAATTGTATAATTAGATGGAAATTGAAATAAATATGCAAAATGTAAAAAGAATTTTTATGTGTATAAAAAAGAATATTATTTATGTGAAATAAAAAGGAAATAAAAAGGTATTTTTTGGAGTATTTTCATATTTAGGGTAAAACCCTAATTCTATTAAATAAAATACATTATTAATTCATTATGTACAAATATTTATTTATATATACAAAAATAAAATAAAATGAGGTATTTGTCAAAAATGTATTTCTATATTAAATATTAATAAGAAAAAAACAAAAGTGTATATATTTTGTATTTACCCTAAATATATTAATAAATATATGTATATATGTATTATTTTAAATATGTATTATATATATATAAATAATAATAATATTTAATATTTGTAAAAAAAGTATTTTGTATATAAAGTATTTTCAGAAGGTAAAATAAAATAAAAAATGAAAATAAAAGTATTTTTACATATTTCTCAATATTTTTAATGAAATGTATATTTTCATTTATTTGTGTATTAATCAAAAGAAAATCACATAAATACTTAATAAATTAAAAAATGGTGAGAAAAAAGATTTTTATATTTTTAATAGCATGAGAGAAAATAAATGAATCAATCAAAAAAAGAAAAAGTCAGAAATCATTAAAAATAAACCAAATGGGCTCAGGGGGTGCAGAAGCAATTATGTGGTGCAAAAAGAAAAGTCAACACAGGTCCAGCCCATGAAGACCTTTCTTCAACCTCCAGCCTTCTGTTTGAACAAAACACGCGCCACTTTTCTTCCATTGCAAGGTCCTGATTCCTTGAGTTTTAGCAAAAACTTCCAACATCAAAACTGTTAAGCATCTTCCCACGAATTCACACATATAAAAAACATGTTTTAACTCTCAGAAATGAGAGAGAATTTCTTCTCTCCCAATTCTTAACCTAATTTTTGTTCAAAGTTCAGACATCAAATTCTTGCAACACACATAATATAAATAAAATCTAATTATATGGGCATGTTCAGGGCAATGATTATGACATATTCTCTTCACAAACCTAAAGCTAACAATGTCTAATAAGAGAGATACGAATTCAAAAACTTACCTGTTCAGTTGAAGTTCTATCTGGCAATGGAGAAGCTCTCAGTGCAAGGTGATGATTGGGATAGTTTCCTTGAGGTCCAGGGATGCTATTCCAAGCTTTACTTTGTCTTGAAAGCTTTGGAATCGAGCTAGAGTACTTCACCTGCAAATCAGAAATGTGAAAATGGTGGAACCAGTTAGAGGGATTACAGGTTGTGTTTTAGCTTTTGGTTAGCTTGTATAGATGGTAGGGAAGGTGTATGAACTGGTTTGGGCAAGAAGGCCTGGAAGGATTGAGAGTTAGAACTCAATCTGCAGAGTTTGCTCTGTTTGAGCAGTTTCAAGGTGATTCTGAGTTTTGGGAGGGATTGGAGGTAAAAGGCTCGTGCAATAGCTTGGTTGAGATGTGTGGAATGTGTTTGATAAGTTTGTCTAAGTGTTTGTAAGCTGAGATGGAAGTTGGTACAAGTTATGCTATCTTACTTGAACTTGAAGCAAGCAATGGCCACTTGATGATTCTAGCCTGTACAGGCCCTCACACTATGCTGCACACATTGGCCTTGATCAGTGCAATTTGCTCACAAACTTGTGCCAAGAAGATTTGGACTGTACCACTTGGATTGCAAACTTGACATAAAGTTCTCCTTTTCAAAAATGGAAATAGTGCTTTTTCTAGTTTAGGGTTAATTCTCCATGTAATGTCCAAAGGCTTAGAATAACAACTTGACACAATGGTTTTGCATTAAATTTATGAGTGTCAAAGGGTTTTAGGACCTGTAATGTAGCACAAACTATGCTGATTTGAAAATGGCCTAAGTTATGAACATGTTCATGAACCATTCAAAAGTGGATTTTTGCCATATTGTGAAATTCGATTCTCTCAAGTTATGAGGTTGTTTAAGAAGTTCTTGGACATTTTGGAAAGCTTGGAATGTGTACTACAATCCATCTTTGAAATGCAAATTGAAATTCCAAGTGGAAGTGTATGGAAAATGGCCTTGAAGTTAGGTAGAAAACCTTGTCAAAAAGGTCAAATTTTCACTAAGTTATGAATGGTTTAGTGCCCTTATTCAAAAATTTGTAACTTGAGATACAAGCCTCATTTGGGAAAACTTTGTGAATCAAAGTTGTAGACTATTCAACAAGCTACAACTTTCATGTTTTGACTTTTGTTTGAATCCAAATGAATCTTGGTGAGAAAGTGGGGCAAAGTTTGGAAAAAAAATAGGGTTTTCCATAACTTAGAAAAATTCTAAGTTATGAAAAATTCCCATTTCAAACCCTAATTTGCATTTCTTGGTTTCTTGATGAACAAGTTTCATGATTTGGCATGTTTTGATGAAAAATGAATCTTGACTCTTGATTTTGACCAAAAAGTCAAAGTTTGACTTTTCAGTATACAGTCAAAATTGATCAATTGACTGGGAAATTCAACTGTCAATCTTGTGTATTTGGGATCTTTTGAGTTTGTTGATCATGTCAAGATAATTCCATGGGGTCTTTGAGTCCATATGTAAGTTTGGTTTGCCATTGGCTAGGTCAAACAGTCAAAAATTACCCTTGTGCAGTCAAAACCCTAAAAATGACCATTTTGCCCTTTTGATGATCTGATCAAATTTCTTGTGGAATTGTGATCCAAACTTGATCAAATGGTCCATATGAGTTCATAATGTTGATGTAGGTCAATTTTCATGAGATTTGACTGTCAATTTGCCACAGTTGACTTTTTCCCCAATACAGCTGATTTCTAGGTCATCTGTCCAATTGGCTGGGCAAAACTTGGAATCAAGACTTGAAACTTGGTATGGATAAACTTGGGAGTCCAATATGAAGCATGAAAGTAATCTTAGGCATTTTAGGTCAAAACATCTTTGTTCAAACACAAACCCTAATTTGAGTCCACAGTGCAAGGAGAAGTCTTGAGCAGAGGAAACCCTAACTGGATCTTGCTCTTCAAGATTTTTGTGATGAGAAAATGTTGGGGAAATGGGAGGGAAAATTTTGGGGTACAACAGTAGACCATTTGGCACATCAGGCAGTGGACGACTACCAGTCGATGAACTTTGAATTTCCAGACGAGGATATCATGGTAGTGACTGATTGTGAAATACCTGGACCGGATGAAGGACCTGAGGAAGGATCTCGATGGTCTATGCACTTCGACGGAGCCTCGAACGATTTGGGTAATGGTATCGGCGCTGTGATCATATCCCCTAAAGGCACTCATACTCCACTCACCTCCCGACTATGTTTCAACTGCACCAACAACATGGCAGAGTATGAAGCATGTATCATGGGTCTGCAAGCTGCAATCGACTTAAGGATCAAGTTTATGAGTGTCTTCGGAGATTCCGCTCTTGTGATCAATAAGGTCAAAGGTGAGTGGGATACGAAGCACCCAAATCTTATTCCTTACAAGGAGTATGTGCTGACTTTGCTTCCCCACTTCGAGGAGATAACTTTTGAACACTTCCCAAGAGAGGAGAATCAGTTAGCGGACGCGTTGGCTACAATGTCTTCTATGTTCAATGTCAAATGGGACAACGAGGCGCCCCAGATCATTATTTAGAAGTTGGATGAACCTGCACATTGCTGCAATCTCGAGGCTGAAGAGGTAACAGAAAAACCCTGGTATCATGACGTGAAGAGGTACCTTGAAGCTCAAGAATACCCCGAAGGCGCATCTGTTAATGACAAGAAGTTCCTGAGAAGGTTTGCGGCAAAGTTCTTCCTCAGCAATGGCATTCTCTACAAGCGAAACCATGATTCAACCTTACTGCGTTGTGTGGATAAGACTGAAGCAGAAAGGATCATGGCAGAGCTACATGAAGGTACCTTCGGAACACATTCCAGTGGACATACTATGGCAAAGAAAATCCTCCGGGAAGGATATTTCTGGTCCACAATGGAAGCCGACTGTTATCAGCATTCGTGAACTTGTCATAAATGCCAGATCTATGCTGATAAGGTGCACATTCCTCCGGTTCCTCTGAACGTCTTGATAGCACCTTGGCCTTTTGCAATGTGGGGCATCGATATGATCGGCGAGATCCGACCTACGGCATCCAACGGGCACTGCTTCATCTTGGTAGCGATTGATTACTTCACAAAATGGGTCGAAGCAGCTTCCTTTGCTACGGTAACCAAGAACGTCGTGGCACGGTTCATTCGGCACAACCTGATCTGTCGATACGGTGTACCTGAAAGGATCATTACGGACAATGGTACCAATCTTAACAACAAGATGATCACTGAGCTCTGCGAGCAATTCAAGATACAGTACCACAACTCTTCTCCCTACGGGCCAAAGATGAATGGGGTTGTAGAAGAAGCGAATAAGAACATCAAGAAGATTGTGCAGAAGATGACAGTGACCTACAAAGATTGGCATGAAATGTTACCGTTTGCTCTTCATGGGTACCGTACCTCAGCACGGACGTCAACAGGGGCAACTCCCTTTTCCTTGGCCTATGGCATAGATGATGTCTTGCCTATTGAAGTCCAGATACCCTCTCTCCGAATAATGAAGGATGCAGGTTTGAGAGAAGATGACTGGATCCAGACTCGGCTTGATCAATTAAACCTAATTGATGAAAAGAGACTCACCGCTATTTGTCATGGTCAGACGTACCAAAAACGGATGATCAGGGCATTTAACAAGAAGGTCAGACAACAAGAGTATCGAGTCGGAGACCTGGTAATCAAGCGCATCATTCTTCCTCAAAGTGATCCCAGGGGCAAATGGACCCCTACGTACGAAGGGCCATTTGTGGTTAAACATATCTTCTCAGGAGGAGCTATGATTCTAACCACCATGGATGGTGACGACCTTCATCACCCCGCCAATGCAGACATAGTAAAAAGATACTACGCATGAACTAAAGACCCGCTAGGTTGACACACCTAGGCAAAAATAAGGGCTTCCCGGCGAACCAAAAGGGTTCGGGCAAAAATAAGGGATGAAAATAAAAAATCTGTACACCCGGCAAGTCGAAAACCTGAAAAGGCGGCTTGGGCAAAAATGGGTATCTCGGTGGACTGAAAACCCAAAAGGGCGGTCCAGGCAAAAATTAGGGATTAAAGCGTAATACTATGTCTCATTGGATCACCTTGCATCCAGAATTCGGCACCAACTATCGGGCTCAGATGATTCCAATCAATCAGCTTCATCTTCAACTAAGCAGCAAAGTGATGAGACGCTTGAAGACATAAAGGCGATAGCAGAGTTGGAACCCAGTGAGATTATTTTTCACATAGCTATTTTGTTTCCTTTTCAAATTTTTTTTTCCTCGGCAGCATTCTCTTACTAGGACGTCAACCTCTTGTACATAAAGCGCCTATTTACAGGCAAAATTCAAAATCAATACAAGTTCAATTTTTCAGACAAATTACCC
This sequence comes from Vicia faba, assembly GCA_948472305.1. Taxonomy (NCBI): domain Eukaryota; kingdom Viridiplantae; phylum Streptophyta; class Magnoliopsida; order Fabales; family Fabaceae; genus Vicia; species Vicia faba. Next base: position 26,732 of record CATIWC010000773.1, on the reverse strand, counting down.
ATCGTTTTTCCTTTTTTCTGTTTTGTTTTGCAAAGAACGTCCAATGTTCATTTTTGATATATGCATCTGACACTAATTGCTAATCATAAATGTTTGCATGCGAAACAAAGGATTAATTACAGGTGACATTAGAAACAGGGGCAATGATGAGTTATCTAAGCAATCTAATTGCTCTGTCCACCAAGGTACCAAGGTAAGTTCAGCTAAAGAATGAAACCAAGTTACCTCAACTCCCCACAGAGTAAGACAAGATTCAGCAATACTCTCCCCAGGCAGAGTCGGTCCCCCATCAGCCCTGAAAAGGCACATTGTTCCCCTAGCAAGTCAGCGGTACTCTCCCCAAGCCGAGTTAGTCTACTGTCAGCCTTAAGGAAGTTGGTTATCCCCAGAAGATTTCAACATTCCCCAGCGGAGTATAGACTTTCCTCAGCAAGCATCCCCGACAGTCTTAATATAAGATCGTTCCCCGGCGGAATACAGACGCCCCAGTGGAATCCATATCCCCGGTAGATTCTGGAAGCTTATCCTCAGTAGATTCTGGAAGCTTATCACCTACAAAGTGCATACGCATCTCCCGGGCTTTATTTAAAGGTTATTTCCCCACCAGGGTATAACTGGGTTATCCTCAGCTAATTACCACGGAAAGATCGTCCTCGGCGAAGTTCTTCCTATCCCCAGCGGAGTTCATCAAGTTCCCCAACATAACTTATCAGTGGAATCCCCAGCGGAGCTCTCATCAAAACCTCAGCGAAGTATCTCTTCCCACAGAGTCATTCCCCGCAGAGTAATCTCTCCAACAAGTTTATTCCTTAACGGAGTCATCTTCTCCTACCGGTTTATTCTGGCAACCATCATCCCCAACGGAAACGAAGAACTCTATTCTTCAACATCAGCCCAGGATTTCACAAGTTCCCGGCACTCGTCAAGGATTTATTTTCCTAGACGAAAATATATTCATAGACATATTACATTTCATACATCCTGCTTACATACATGATAAAGTGCATACAACACTATCTCATTTCGAGCATCATGACATCATGCATTTCATACATCATGACATTGCATACAACTAATGTCTTGCCTTTTCAGGAAAAGGTCAATCCAAAGATGATTACTATCAACTATCGCAATTCCAGATTCGATTCCTGTATCTAGCCAGGGCACATCTGTGAGTGATTGATTATAGATTCGATACCTGTATCTAGCCAGGGCATATCGGCATGAAGAGTTTGAAGATCAACCCCTGTAACAGGCCAGGAAATTATCTTTCATTCTCAGGTCAGAGGTTTACACCTGTATCCAACCAGGAAAGCTATCTCTACCAACCTTTTGCAAATTCCAGATTCGATACCTGCATCTAGCCAGGGCATATCTGTAGACGACAAATTCCAGATTCGATACCTGTATCCAGCCAGGGCATATCTGTAGACGACCAATTTCCAGATTCGATTCCTGTATCTAGCCAGGGCACATCTGTGAGCAACTGATTGTAGATTCGATACCTGTATCCAGCCAGGGCACGTTTACATGAAGAGTTTAGAGATTCGATACCTGTATCCAGCCATGGCACGTCTGTAAGCAACCTTTTGAAGTTCCGGATTCGATTCCTGTATCTATCCAGGGCACATCTGTGGGTAACTGATTGTAGATTCGATACCTGTACCTAGCCAGGGCATATCTGCATGAAGAGTTTGAAGATCAACACCTGTAGCAAGCCAGGAAGCCATCTTTCTTTCTCAAAGTACGCAAGTACTCGCTAAGGAATCTCTTACGCGATCAACACTTCCAAATGGCATCTATAAGCCCATTCCCGACAAGGTTCTGTCACACCTCCAAATGGCATCTATAAGCCCATTCCTGCCATCACATTGCTGATACTCCATTATGCGAGTGCAAATTTCTGGGCACTCTAGTGTTCAATCATCTTCCACCCTCGGATCACGAAAGCCACACAAGCCAATCTACATCCTCGGGTCTAAGAAGATTGAACAGGGGGAACTGTTGTACCCCAAAATTTGCCCTCCCATTTCCTCAACATTTTCTCATCACAAGACCCTTGGAGCTCAAGATCAAGTTAGGGTTTACTCTGCTCAAGGCCCCTCATTGCACTGTTGACCCAAATTAGGGTTTGAGTTTGCACAAAGATGGTTTGACCTAAAATTCCCAAAGTGACTTTCATGCTTCATGTTGGACTCACAAGTTTATCCATACCAAGTTTCAAGCCTTGATTCCAATCTTTGCCCAGTCAATTGGACAGTTGACCTAGAAATCAGCTGTATTGGAGAAAAAGTCAAATGTGGTCAATTGACAGTCAAACCTCATGATTTTTGACCCACATCAACATTATGAACTCATATGGACCATTTGATCAAGTTTGGATCACAATTCCACAAGAAATTTGATCAGATCACCAAAAGGGCAAAATGGTCATTTTTAGGGTTTTGACTGCACAAAGGCAATTTTTTACTGTTTGACCTAGCCAATGGCAAACCAAGCTCACATATGGACTCAAGGACTCAATGGCATTGTCTTGACATGTTCAAAAAGTTCAAAAGATCCCAAATGCACAAGATTGACAGATGAATTTTCCAGTCAACTGATCAAAATTTGACTGTATACTGAAAAGTCAAACTTTGACTTTTTGGTCAAAATCAAGTGTCAAGATTCATTTTTCATCAAGACATGTCAAATTATGAAACTTGTTCATCAAGAAATCAAGAATTACAAATTAGGGTTTGAAATGAAGAATTTTCATAACTTAGAATTTTTCTAAGTTATGAAACTTCCTTATTTTTTCCTAACTTTGTCCCATTTTTTCATCAAGATATATTTGGATTCAAACAAAACTCAAAACATGAAAGTTATAGTCCATTTCAAAATCTACAACTTTAATTCACAAAGTTTCCTCAAAAGAAGCTTGTAGCTCAAGTTATGATTTTTGGAACAAGGGTGCAAAACATTCTTAACTTAGAAATATTTTAACCTATTTTAGGCAGGATTTTTGCCTAACTTCATGGCCACTTTTCACATGCTTCCACTTGGAATTTCAACTTGCATTACAAAGATGGATTGTATTACACATTCTAAGCTTTCCAAATTGTCCAAGAACTTCTCAAACACCCTTGTGGTTAGGGAGAATCGAATTTGTGAAGATGGGCAAAAGTCACTTTGTTCATGGCCATTTTCATGTTCATAACTTAGGCATTTTTGAAATCAGCATGTGCAAGCTACATTACAGGCCTCTAATCTCATTTAAACTTAATAATTAGATTCCAATCCATTGTATTCTACCATTATTTTGTGCATTTGGTCATTACATGAAGAACTAAGCCATAAATAGAAAAAGCAAGTTATCCATTCTTGTAAAGCACAACTTTATGTCAAACACAAATCCAAGAAGTACAAAGCAAATCTCTGAGGCACAAAGGCATGGACATATCCCACTGATCAAGACTAACATTTGCAGCATGATTAGGGGGCCTGCATAAGCTTGTAACTCAACTTGGCATTTTTGACTTAAGATAGAAGCAACTTTGCATATTGAACACCAACTCTCATTCCTGCAAGCAAGAACTAAAACAAACTTTCTCCACACTTTCCATACTCCCTAACAGACCTAAAACACGACCAAAGAACCCTTGATCCCTCCTCATACAGAAAATCACCATCTTGCTGCACAAAACAGGGCATTCTGCACTTTGACTTGGCCAGCTCATTTCCATCGTGCATTTTCATCCAAACCACTTCATACACACTCCCTACCACCCATACAAACTATCACAAACATTGGACACGAACTGTAACACCTCTAACCAGTTTTGCCATTTTCACTTTTCTCTCTTGCAGGTTGACTTCTGTAGCTTGATACAGCAAGATTCAAAGCACACCAAGCATTGGAGAAGCATCCCTGAACTTCAAGCAAGCTATACAAGTCCTCACATTGCATTGAAAGTACCTCCATTGTCATACACGAATCAAGCTGAACAGGTAAAAGTTTGAACTCCTATCTCTTAATCCAGGCATATCTAGGCTTAGGTTTGTGAAGAAGTTATGTCATACTCATGTCCCTGAAGCCACCCATATCCTCACTTTCCATTTATATTGCATGTGCTGAGAGAATTTAAGACATGAACATTGAAAAAAACTTAGGTCAGGAATTGGGGGAGAAGAATTTCTCTCTCATTTCTGAGAGTTATAATGACTTTTTTATATATTTGAAATCGTGACAAGATGCTCTATAACATTGCTATTGTAAGTTTTTGCTGAATGTCAAAGAATCATGAGATAGCAGGAAGCGCGTGTTTTGTTCTGTTTGAATGTCCAGAGATTGAAGACAAAGTTCTTCTGGGTTGGGCCTGACCTTTTTTCTATTTGCACCACTTTTCCACACTTGCACCCCCTTGGCCCATTGTGTTTATTTTTATCATTTTTTGACTTTTTCTTTTTGTTTCTGACTTATTATTTTTTGCCAAAATATAAAAAATATTAAAAACATTTTTTCAACCATTTTTGCATTTTATTTGGATTTTTGTTTGTTTTATTTGAATTTATACATGTAAATAAACATATTGCCTTTTATTCAAAAAATACAAAAATAATACAAACACATTTTGTTTTCTAATTTTATTTTATTTTATCTTTTGAAAACATTTTCTAAAAATATACTTTTTTTTTGTAAATAATAAATATTTTATTTTTGTACATATTTAATATATTTAGTAAATAATATAAATACTTATATATTTATTAGAATATTTAGGAAAAAATACAAAAAATAATTCATTTTTATTTTTATTAATATTTAACCTCAAAAATACTTTTTTTTTACAATATACTTTCTTTTATTTATTTTTTGTACATAATTAATAAATGTTGTATATAATAAATAATTAATACATTTTATTTAGCAAATTAGGGTTTTGCCCTAAACATGAAAATACCCAAAAAATTAACCTTTTTATTTTTGTTTATTTGTCACATGAAAAACATTTTTACATACATATAAAAATCATTTTTTTGCATCTTGCATATTTATTTTATTTTATTTAATTATTGTACAATTAAATACCTTGTAAATTCCATTTGGATTGTAATAGTTTAGATTTAAATTTCTTGCTAAAATATCCCCATTTGAACATTTGTACCCCCCATCCCATAATTATGTTGTAATAGTTTAGGACTTTAAATTTCGCACTTTAAAGCTTTCTAATTATACCATGATAGACTTAGGGTTTTGTATGCAAAAATCAACCAAAAATAGTTTGACCTAATTCAAAGATAACAAAGCATGAAAATGGACAACACCAATCACACTTGCACCCTTAGGGTTACTCCACTTGTTGCCTTCAATAATGGGCCATATTGCATGTTGGGTGTCTTTGGCAAAACAAAACAAATTCAAATGATCATAGTCCCTCGATGACGCTTTCGAAAGTTGCCTAAAAAATGATCAAGTCCCTTAAAGGAAAAAGTTGCCAAAGACACTTGGCACCATTGAAATCATGGTCTAAACGATGACCCGCGCCCGTCCCGTTAAACATCCTAACACAAGATTGTCCACCAAATACAATGGTGGAACAAAATTGTTAAAAGGGTTAAAAACATATAAAGAATCTTTGAGAAATTTAGGGGTAGACAAAACTCTTAGTTACTTGCCAACCTGCAAAACAAAAACACTTGCCTATTTTTCAAAACAACTTTCAAAAACATTGAAAACTTTTCAAAAGACAAATACACCTTTGTATATATCCAAACATGGGTCATTACAAAGGTTGCCATAACAAATGGCCTCTTTTCAAAACATTTCCAAACCCACACACAAAGCACCATTTCAAACAATTGAAAGCACCATTTCAAACAATTGAAAATCAAGGCAAGTGATCTAAGAAAGTAACTAAGAGCCCATGGATAACCATGGATAGAAAGGGTGCTAATACCTTCCCTTTCTATAATCTACTCCCCGAACCCAAGAAAACATCTCAAAGGTTTTTGCTGTGCTTTTTAACCTTTCCTTAGGATAAAATAAAAAGTCGGTGGCGACTCTTGCTCAACCGAAACATTTGCGAAAACAAACGCAAAACCTCAAGTCAGTTCTCCCACCGTATCACAGTAAGCACACTTCACATTTGGATTGAAGCAAGGATAGGAGGTGTTGGGGGTTCTGAGGAGGATCCCTTAAGGTTATCAGCTTTGCTTTCAGTAAATGTTGTAATTCCTGAGACAGAGGCATACTGATCTTGGTAAACTGCCCTCTCGGTGCGTCTGAACTATGCTGATTATTTTGCTGATGTTGTTGTACAGACATAGGATTAGAGATTAGCAATGCTCCTATAGATTGATGGAGATCATTTCTAGTACGACCCTTCTGGCCATAGACAACATTAACTTCCTTCTTTCTGCTAAATATCTTCTTTACAGCACTCGAAGACGTAGCCACTTGAATCTTTCCACTCTTGATACCATTTTCAACCTGTTCCCCTGTTAGTATCAACTCAATAAAACCAGATGAGGAGCTTCTGATCAGTTGATTAAAGAAAGGCCCTGTCAAAGTTCCCATGAACATATCAACCAGCTCCCTATCAGATAAAGGAGGTTGTACTCTTCTAGCCAAATCTCTCCATATTTGGGCATACTCCTTAAACCCTTCATGAGAGCCTATGGTCATACTTTGTAACTGCACATGAGTCAGTACAAGATTAGCATTATATAGATACTGCTTGTAAAAAGAAGCAACTAGGTCTTCCCAAGTGCAGATGTTGGTCCCCTCCAGCTGATAGGACCATTAAAGTTATATCCCAGATAAACTCTCTTGAAAGAAGTGAACCCATATCTTTCTATCAACGATATGGGGTTGGATCTTCCTAACATAAGACCGCAAATGAAGCTTTGAACAGGACACACCATCATATTTGGAAAAAGTAGGGACCTTGAACTTGTGATGGATAACAACCCCCGAAATGAGACCCAACTCTTCAAAATCTAGTTCAGGCACCTTCTGGAGCTCTATAGCATTAAGTCGATCTTCCAGTTGTTTATATCTACCATCAGCGTGAGGATACTGTTCAACAAAATAGTCTTTATCATAATCTTGGCCAGAACCAAAGTTATTATTCTCTTCAGCTTTCACACTCTTGTCATATTCTTCTTGGTTATCATCTTCATTTAGGGGGATCTCAAAATCTAGAGCCCTTCTGACCGGACCTTTGAATCTTCTTCCTATACTAAGAAAGACTGTTGGCTTTTTAGTCTTCTTCTTATTCCCCTTTGTGATGAGATTCTTAAACTCGTCTTGTCCCTTAGCTAAGTCCAAGAACATTTATTGAAACTGAGCGTTCTGAGCTTGAAGTTCTTTCACAGTTTGTTCGAGTGCCATCTTTTACTGAAACATACAACAAGAAGATGAGAAAACCTATCTAGAAAGTACCTGTTATGTGATGATATGCATGATATACAAATGAAATGTTTTAAAGGAACTTTGCGGGATTTAAATTTGTTTAAACAAAAGGAAACAAAAGAAATTTTTGTAACAAGCTCAAATTATAATTTCCTTCTAGGCTTATAATGATAACAAGAAGAGTTACAAAGAAACAAAATATGAACTCAAGTCTCCCATGGGTGCTTCCTCTTTATGTTGACATATGTATTAAGGCTTTATTCTTCATGGAGTCGTTTTGTCAGTTCTAGTACTTTCTTCTCACTAGCATAGAGCTGAGTTTCAAAGGTATCCCTTTCTTCCTTGAGTTGAATCTAGGAATTCTGTAGTTCTTCAAAATCAGTAGGCATGTCTAGATGAAGAATCGTGTAAGGAACATCTCCTTCAACAACAAGTTCTACGATTATTGGTAGGATAGAAGGATATGGCATTTTAAGATTTTGAGCACGAGACCGCACCCATATGAGGTAAGGCTCTAGAGGAATGGAATTCTTGTATCCCAAAGTCTCGCTATCAATATTGTTGACCATGCCCCAAGCACGTATAAACCTTTGTGGTAATTTTGAGGATCATTCTCATAGTCGAACATAATACCCTGGATGATCATATCAGAGGACCGTCCCTTCGAACATAACCAAACTGACGTAGAGCTAGAGAAAGGTTGTAAGTGATCCCCCCTCTTATACCAAGGAGTGGTACATTAGGGAATTCCCCATAATTGTCAATAATAGTGATATCTTCCTGAGATTGATAACACTAATGGATATCCAAATGAGCGAGTTACATCAACATTTGAGACCACCTCAAACCTTGTTCATTCTTCATCACTGATCGGGGCAGGTACGAAATAAACCACCTGTACAATAGAGGTATGCAAGACATAATAGTTCCTCTCTTCTTCATAGTACAAGTGTGAAGGGAATGTAGGACATCTCCAAGCAAAGTAGGCACTGAATTATGAGTGAGAAATATTTTAATGCCATTCACATCAACGAATTGGTCTGGATTAGGGAATAGTAGCAAACCATAGATCAACAAAGCCAAAATATCCTTAAAATCATGAAAAGTCATGGCATATAGAAACCACTGAGCCTTCTCTATCATAAATTTAGGAGGAAAACCCTTGACTCCATTCCTTGTCTCCCAATTAGATGTAATGTCTAAGATGTAAGGTTGTTGTGATGTCTTCAGGTTTTGGAACTTGCTCTAGACCGGTGAAAGGTATTTGATCAAGAATAGGAACTCCAGGTAACTTAGAGAAATCTTCCATTGTGGGCACCAACTTATAATCTAGGAAGGTAAAACAGTGACACTTAGGATCAAATAACTGGAACAAAACACTCATTATGTCTTCTTGGAAATCAGGAGTAATTAAAGTGAGTAGATGACCATGTCTCTTGGTGAATTAAGAATTGTCAGGAACCTTTGAGACTAATTCCTCAAGCTTGGAAGGTACCCTTACGAAGTTGATTCAGATAGTATTCCTACTACTTGAAGCCATAACCCAGCAACATAAAATAATAATAAATCTCCTAGATCCTTGAAATGGTTAGTCATGATATGATGTTATGATGTCATGTTTAAATAGATAACAAACACAAACAAATCACAAAATAGCCATAGGTTTAAGGCTTGCATGGGGTTCGTAGGTAAGTACCCTCTTGAAGTTTAGTTGGCTCAACCTGTCCTAAAGAAGTAACCGGGTTCTAGGGATCTCAATATCACTGATTTTTCCCACAGGCTTTGTTTAACACAACAACTGACTTGCCACCAAAGAAATCCCGAAAGTCAAATCTCAATGAGCGTAGCATCGAGTATCAACCAACTTCAGACTGCACCAAATCCGGCTAACTCACTACCTTCTAATGGCTAAGTTGGGTCAATTAAGGTTCTAAAGGTCAGTTAATGCTTATGACGCCACGCGACAACCTAGTATTCTCCCTGACTGACTCGAGGGACACCAGAACAAACCAATGTGTCACACTAATGTAGCCATCACCTTAACCATATCGGTATACGCCGTATAGTTTCCATGATCTATTGCTACTTACCTAAAATGCCCCCCAGATCTGGGCGTTGGATCTTTGCAAGAAAAGTAAACCCGCGAAACCCTTAAATGTAAAGCATACAAATCAAACAAGAAAAGCATTTAAAAGTGATCTAACTCTAAATGTAACCCCTCTTTTTTTAGTTCTTCCCCAGTAGAGTCGCCAGTTCTGTAATACGGTGGGAGAACTGACTTGGTTTTGTGTTTGATTGCAAATGTCGCAGATAGCTAGAGTCACCATTGACTTTTCTTTTATATAATAAGGAAAGGGTGAAAAGAACAGGAAAGACCTTCGAGATTTTTAAGTTTGAGGGGTAGGTTATGAAAAGGGAAGGTGTTAGCACCCCTTTCATCCGTAGTTATCTACGGGCTCTTAATCGCTAGCTCACTTTAAAAATGCTTTGTGAATGTGTTTGAAAAATTATTTTAAAAATGCCAATAGTAAGGAAACTTTGTAATGATTCTCGTATCAGTCCTCGAGAATGCGTACAAAGTGTTTGTTTGAAAATATTTTGAGAAAGTGTGTTTATGAAAAAAAAAGTTTTGTTTCGAAATATTTGTGAGCAAGCGATTACGAGCGATCTACCTACTCAAAGTCTTTATTGTACTTTTCCTCCTCCTTTAGATAATGTTATCATGCCATAAGTTAGTATGTGAAGGGACGGGTGGAGGTCAGCGTACAGTCATAGAAGGCAACTTTTAAGGACACTTTAGCAATTTCGTAAGGGACTAGATCGTTTACCGAAGGCAACATTCGAAAGGGTCATTAAAAGACTATGATCTTCTTAATCGAGGAACAGTGCTAAAGCGTCCCCACGTTCGAGGGGCATGATTGTTTAATTCTGAAGGCAACAAGAGAAGCTGCCCTAGAGGTGCGCGTGTGCGAAGTGATTATTTTCAGTTATTTTAGCATTTGAAATTAGGGTTAGCTATCGCTTCATTTTTGTCTTTCCATACAATCCTAATTACTAACAGTAATAGTGAAAATAATAAAGCAATAAAGTACAGAAATTAAGTGTTCCTACGCTATTACATGGCTTCGGGAATGGGGGGTACAAGTAATAAAATACGGGGAAAAGTAAAATCCTAATTATCTATTACAAACCATGAGCAGTTGCATAATCATAAAAAACTGCGAAAAAGAACAAACTACGCGAAAATCTAAGATAAGAAAACGAAAGGAGAAGGAAATTCTTTTTGGCGATTTTCTTGATAAAAAAGGTTTGATGATTAACTTAATAACCTAGATTGATTAATTAATTAAAACCTAAAAAAACTAATTAATTTTAATTTAAAAAAATAAGAAAATTTTTAATTAAACAAAAACTAAACCCTAATTTTGATTAGAGTTTATGAAAATGTTTTTATTTTAGAAAAATTAATTGGTTAAAAAATGGTTTTGGTTTGGTGAATTTAGGATTTGTAATAAGAAAATAAGGGTTAAAAAAAATTACGAGGGTTGGGTGTTGAACCCACACCCTCTACCCTTTCAACCAACATGTTCACCACTAAGCCAAGCGCGCCTTGGTGACAAGGAATGGAACCAGCGCCTTTAGTAACCTGCAAAGCAAGTAAAATCATAAAAAAAAATATCAAAATGCCAAAAGGATGGGATCGAACCCATGCCTTGGCATAATAAGTGTTTATCGTGCACGCTTCAACTGCTGGGGAGGTAATACATCGGTTAACTTATGTGAAAAGATTTAAAGAAATATTAAACACAAATAGATTGACCGGAGAGACGCCGAAGCCCTAGGGTCATCTTCTCCGGTAGCCCTTTTTATTCAACCTGCAAAATAAACATTGTTAGCAACCCAAAAATACCCCACCCCCCTAAATCGAGGCCTGTGAATTCATTAGGATGCTTAGTTTTAATTGAAATTCCATGGTTTGAGAGGTATTGTTAAAGCAACTTGGATGAGTGCAAATATGGCATATCATGATTCTGATAGCATGAATGTCGTGCGATTAACTTTTCCTGCACATGGAGACCTTATGAACACATTAATAACATTAGCTTCAATCAAAACAGCGAGAAAATTAAAATATGACTTTATGAAATAATGGTGGGACGATGATGCATTCAAGTGTGTTTCTGGCCTTTTGGATCGTTATAAACAATCTCCTCTTACCCCCTGATCCTCCTAGAGTCGATTGGAATGGTTGGGGTGTATTAAAACTGGCTGCAAATAGGTTTTGCAAGTTGTCCTAGATTTGAATATTTTTTATGATTTTTTGGAGGTTTCTTTGGACAAGGATTTTCGTGGCCTTTGTGTCTGAATGATGGAGATTATATAAGGGTGAAATTAGGTCAACAAACATGGGTTTGGACCTTTGTTAATAATCCTTGTATTTTATCTTATTTATTTTGAATTAATAATGATTAAAATCAAAATAATTAAAATAAAATAGATCAAGGGGTACATGAGCAAGATATGAGGTATACATGAAGTATAGAACAAGTTTGGAGTCTAGAATAATAGCCCAATAGCCTAAAATATCAAGTTTGCTCAATTTAAACTTCATGCATTTGCTCAAAATTTCCCAACTTGCATTGGTCATAACTCTCTCATTTTGCATCCTTTGAAGGCGATCTTTGACTTTTTGGAAATCTCAAGGTGTCCTCTACAATCTCTATGTTGATTATTTTTTCATTTGAATATATAATCTTAATGTAAGTTGTCTTGACAAAAGTGTCTCTTTGTTGACTTTTTAAATGACCTATAATGTATTGGTCCATATCTCTCAAATGAAGCATTTTTTAGACTTGAGTTTAGAGAGTTAAAGTTGTAGGTAATTGAATTTCCTTCAAAGTGAGATATGGTTGAGGAAAATATGATTAAGCATGTGAAAGTTATGCTTGGTCAAAGTTCAGTTGACTTCTCCTTAAGAAAACCCTAATTTGGCAACTTTTGACTTTTGATGATTTGAGAGTTTTTCTTGATGAATCATGATCAACCCTTGATCAAATGATTAATATGACTTTGAAATGTTGATTTTGACCAAAAAATATTGAAGTTTGGCTGTATGTTGACCATAATTGACTTTTTATCCAATATAGTTGATTTTTAGTCATCTGAGCCATTGACTAAGCAAACTTGTGATGCAAGGCTTGAAACTTGGTATGAGCATTATTAGAGACATATGAGGAACCATGAAACCTACTTGAGACCTTTTAAATCCAAACTTATTTGAGAAAAATGAAACTCTAGTTGTGGACCCATTTCTTAGGAGGAGAATTTGTCTGATCAATTCTTGAGCAAACTTGAGTATTTGAGAACCCTAGAAAAATGTTTTGAGTAATAAGGGAGAGAAAATTTTAGGATACAACACCGTACAACACCTTTCCTATATTTGTGAAGAATGTAGTGTACGATTGAATATTTGATGTGCTCTTGTCTCCCATGATTCCACACTACTGTTGTAGCGGCTGGAAGATAAAAGTGACGTTTGTGTTATCCAACAGTCTTCTTTCTCAGCCTATATAAAGGGATGACTAATTCATTGGAAAAAAATGAAAATATACGAAGAATTTCAAAAAGATAAGAAGTATTTAAATAAATAAATAAAAAGTTTTTTGCAAAGAAAACAAAGAGACAAAATATTCAAGAGAAATAAAAAAACACAAAGAATTGTTGCTCATTATTTGTGCTAACTTTTGTTCTCTATAACACAAGAGTTGTTGCTCATTATTGTGTTATTATAATTGTTGTATACACAAGATTTGTTGCTCATATTTGTGTGTAAACATTTGTTCTTCATTGTAGTGTTATATATGCTTTTTAGAAGCACTATTGTAAACACTGTTTGATTATAAATATTTCTAGATTTGTTTCCTCAAGTGACTAAGTTGTAGTCTGTATACTTGAGAGGGCTGAGGTGTTTTTCTAAACTCTTAGACATTGTTGTAAACTTTCAAGATTAGTGTATTAAGACTTTTTCTAAGGCAAAATCACCTTGGCGGGTGGATAAGAGTAGCATTTTCTAGAGCCTTAGCCTTAATCCAAAAATATGAAGCCTTCAAGATGGAAGACGATGAAACCATTGAAGTCTTCTTTAGTCGCAAGACTTAAAGTTTTGGACAAAGGATATTCTACAACTAATCATGTTAAAAATAACATTAGAATCCTTTCTAAGAAATGGAGACCTATGGTCACTGCTTTAAATCTATCTAAGGATCTGAACAACTTAACTCTTGAAAAGTTGGTTAGCTCCCTTAGAAGTCATGAAATAGAGTTAGAGGAAGATGAGCCCCAAAAAAGAGGCAAATTCGTTGCTCTAAGATCTAAGTCAGAAAGGATAAAATCAGAAAAGAACAAAGCCTTTCAAGTTGAGAAGTAGAAGATTTTGACGATGAGGTTTCTGATGACGAAGAAGAATTGTACCTCCTATCCAGAGAGTAAAGCAACTCTAAAAGAAAAGACAAACCAAATTCAGAGGATCTAGAAACAAAGAAGATCGACCAGAAACATCTGCGACATAAAGAGCAAGCAAGGAAGTAACATGTTACAAGTCCAAGGAGCCTGGACACTACAGAAATGAATGTTCAACGTTCAAGAAAGAAAGCACCAGAAAGGAAAGCTTTAAGAAAAGTAGTTTCAATAGCAAAAAGAAATGTCTCATGGCAACATGGGATGATTCAGACTCTAGAGAATTAGATTCTAAAGAAGAGCATGCCAACATAGCTCTCATGGATACCACATTAGAAGGAGACATCACAGAAACTGAGTCTGACACAGAAGATGTGTCTTATGAACTTTCTCGTGCTGAACATGAATTATGTCTGTTTGAATCTTTAAGTAGGTATCATAAGCTTCAACGAAAATTCAAGAATCTGCAAAAAGTTCATGAATATGAAATTGAAGAATATGGTAAGTTAGAAAAAGAAGTTTCTAAAAAAAAATATGAAAATTTTATTTTAGAAAAAGAAAATGTTTTTCTAAACAAAAATGTTTGAAACTTGAAAAACTATTTCTAAAACACCTCCATCTTCTGAAACTATCTTATACAAGTTTGATAAAGCATTCCAAAAATTCTTAAACGACAACATAAATAGAAGCAGAATGGATTCCATGATTTATGGTATTTTTTATAATGGTAAGAGAGGAATTGGTTATATTTTTTATGAAGATATTCAAGAAATCAAGTCACTTTCTTTGTTTTCATATCTATACCCCTCAGCACAGTCACAAATGGTTAATGTTGCATAGAAACCCAAGTCTATTAGAAACTCTAAGAAAACTAGCCCTAAAGGACCAAAAAGTCTCTGGGTACCAAAAGACAAAATAGTGTATGATGAAGATATCTCATGCAGAGCTAAATCACCAGACATGGTTCCTGAACTCTGGATGCTCTCTTTACACAATGCAAAGAAAGAATATCTTCCAAAACCAAGAACTTAAATTAGCTAAGTTCGTTAGTTTTAGAGGAATACAGAAAGGAAGATTAAAAGAATCTGAAAGAGTTATTTCTGAAAGAAAAAGCAGTAATTTCTGAAGAAGTATATTCAACATAAAGTTACATCAGATGTGTTTGGTGTCCAGAAAATATACAAGGAAAGTCCATTTGAAGAACTGTCTCTAAAGGATAAAGTTAAATCTGTCAGAACCAGATCCACATTTCAAGCTATCTGAAGAAATGCGTCAGGAAGTAACCTACTTCTTATTCAAGAAGAATTTTAGGATAATGGATGGTTGCAGGTACTGCTAGAAGAGTTGCATCATGTATCTAGAAATTAGATTTGGAATCCAATGCCCAAGTCCTTGTGGGACTCATGCTATTGAAGACAAATGGATCTACATAAACATAATGAGTTAGAAAAGTGATGTCTTCAGAAATAAAGTTCGTCAGGTTAGAATCTTTTACTATTTAATTTTAACTACTTCTATTCATCTAGTCTCTCCTTGATACTTCTACAAGTTAGAAGATATCTTGATCAGAAACCCTTTAAGTCAAAAAACCTTTGGTATTCGTGGCATTAATAGACATCAACTTTTATCTTTTAAAATTTATGGCTATGATTAACTTTAGACTCTTGTCACTTATGAATCATAAATGCATTGTTTGAGTAAGACCTCAAACGATGTGACTTTCTTGAGATTAGGTTAAAATCATCATTTCTCTCCCATTTTGTATGTCTTCTATGCTTAAGTAACCATTTCAAAAATATTTTATAAAAACTAACTTTCTTCATCTTCACACACTATGCTACATCACTTCTCACACTTTGAATCAGTTTGAAACCCTAAAGCCATTTTCTATCATCATCTTCAACCATGGATGCCAAACAAAAACAATTCTTTGAATTCACTCAAGAAGTACTTCGACAAGAAAAAATCTCGCAACAAATGCAACAAGGTGATTCATCTCAACTGGATTTAAGTTTTACGTATTCTGCTTCTTCGAACCTAAAACAATCTCTGGCCACATTTCAACCACCTCAAGAAACCAACATTCTTAATCGTCCTAGGCATGTTCATTTGTCTACACCTGATGATGAATTAAAAGTTCTTTCTGAACTTCTTGTAGATTTTTATAATCTCAAAGAAAATGAGTTAGACTTAACCGAGAAATTATATTTCCAAGGTTGGGATGTCTACTTCAATTGCCTATATGGCCCTATTTTCACAAATTTGGTAAAAGAATTATGGAGATTTGCTGAAGCTGATGACAAATACATTGTATCCCATGTTCTGGGCATTAAAATTGTTATCACAGAGAGATCTATAGCTACTTTACTTGGGATGGAAAACACAGGAGGAAGAGTGGTTTATCATGCCAACTCAAAATCAAAATATTTGGCAAGTATAATAACACCTGCAATCTATATAGGATTCAAGGTAGTGCTTCACGAAGGAAAACCACCTACTAAGGTTATGAAACTTTACAAGAATCTTCATGTTTGGTTTAGGATAATTTTCGGGTGCATTCATCAAAGACCACCTAATAACTCATCTGATTATGTCAACACAGATCAAAAGTTCATTTTGTTTTATCTGTTAAAAGGAATTAAGATGCATCTTCCATCTTTTCTCTTTAACTATTTGAGAGATATTGTTAAAGAAACAATAAGCGATGAAATCGGAAAGCCTAAGAAGACCTATACTCCTTTGGGGAGACGTATTTCAGACAATCTGATTGAAAGTGGTCTTATAGACCATCTAACTAATCTGAAGCTCATGGGAGATGTAGTAGCAATAACTAGAAAACCCTTCAATGGCAACAATCTTAAGAGTATGAACATTGTTGATAAGTCATGGGTTGTGATCAAACCAAAAGTTCTTGTTGATCTATAAAGTTTTAAGATTCAAAGGGTACCAGTTGATGGTTATCCTCTCTTCACTAAACTTTATCCACCTGAGGTCCTAGAAAATTATCTCAATCGTCTGGAAGTTGAAGGAGTTGATACATATGCATTTGAGTATGATTCACTTCTGAATAAACCCCATTCCTAACACAAAAGGAAGTCTAATTCAACTATGAAGAATAAGAAGAAGACTCGAGAGAAGAAACTAAGAATTCTGGGGCCAAGAGAATCTGGAAAAACTGCTCAAAAAGTTGTTACTGCTGCTTCATCTAGTTAATCTTCTAATCATGTTGTTTCGGCTCCTATTTTTGGAACAATTACTTCATCAGTATCTTTGCCACCTCCATAAACTACTACCATAGTTACTACTTCAGCCATTCCACCTTCATCAATCATTGGTTTTTCTCCTCTTAAAAAATCCAAAATAATCTCATCATCTCCACAAATCACTTTAACCTCTACCTCAGAAACCTATTTTCCATTATTTTATTTCAAACCTCCAACCTTTATTCATCAAACCTCTACACCTACCTTAACTGAAACACTTCTGTCATTTGCTTTCTCATCCGCTGCTAACATCACCCAAACTTCCACTTCTACATCTCAACAAAGAACCACCAGCCTCTCAGCATCTCCTCTTACCTATATCTCATCCCTACCAACTTCTAACTTTGTTTCTGCATAAGCCACCCTCACTAATAATAATAATAATAATCAATCTTATGATGTTTCTACTTCAGAACCTCTTACCATTTCAAACAACCCACCATCTCTCTCTACTTCCACAACCAACACCACTCAAGCTCCTCTGAACATTACCAACACCTCTGTTCTATTTGATCCTGAGTCTACTCACCCTAACAATGATGTCACCATCTCCTCTGAATGTGATGATTTTGATGAAACTGTTTCTGATGAAAATGGTTATGATAAAGAAAGCAATTTTGTTCTTCATACCTCTATCTCTCAACCTCCTAGACTTAGCCTTGATGAAGCAATCTCCAACTTTAAAGTCAATGCAGAAAGGAGAGTGAAGAAGCTCCATGAGGAGTCTAACTCCAGCAACGATTCCTCTTTTGTGAATTCTAGATGGAACAAGTTTAACAGATGGATGTCTATTGAGGTTCTCAGAATCAAAAATATTTTTGCTCAGAGTAAAGTTGAATATGTGCAAAAATCTGATGAAAGGTATCTGGATGAAGAAGCCCAAAAGGATGTTAAACGAGAAGCTGTAGAAAAAGAGGCTTCTGATAAATCTGCAGTTAAGAAAGCATTTGAGGAAGCTACTAGAATTACAGCTGAGAAGGAAATCGAAGGAACTTCTAAGGGTTCAAAAAAAGATGAATTCTTTCCTCTTATGCTAAGAACTCTTGAAGACATGCAGAAAGAGAAACAATTCATCAGAGAAAGTCTTGTCAAGCAAGATGCCTTCAATGAGAGCATCTCCAATCTACTTTCTCAACTTACCCAGAAAAACCCTCTGTCTTCTAACCCTTAAGCACTTTGGGTTTTCCTGTTGTTGAATTTTTTTGTTGTTGTTCTGATCCTTCTTTATTTAATTTCTCTTTTCCTTGTACCATCTTTGTTCTATCCATGAATGTAACTTCTAAACATATCTTTTTTTTGCTAATTATTTTTCTCACAACTAATGATTCTAACTTATTTTTGAAAATATTTTTGACTATGACAAAAAGGGGGAGAAAGATAGTGATGATTTTGATACATATCTAATTCTCTAAAATCCCATTGCTTACATTCTAACAAAAATATATGCAAGAATATTTTTGAGAATGTTGTTTAAGGAACACTTTGATAAGAAAATGGATCAAATTCAGACTGTTTAGAAGGTTTTGACAGAGAACTTCTAATGTTTGTTTGGATCTGATAAATCAGGCTCAGACATAAAACTTCTAAGACTTAGAAGGTTATGAGAAATCAAGCTCTGATAAGCAATAAAGAGAATCTTATGGTTCAGATATGATTACAATGCTCCGATATCCATTTTTGTTTCTAAATATTGTTGAGTCTTTAACTAAAGGGGAGATTTCTTATCTTAGGGGGAGTTTCTCTAAACTGACTCTGATATTAGTTATGATATTACCTTGTAAAATTGTTCCATCAAAATACATGGTTTTGTCATCATCAAAAATTGGGAGATTGTTAGAGAAAAATTTAGTTCAGCATCTAATCTATATTTTTTATGATAACAATGCATATATTTTATATGTAAATTTTTGTATTCTAGTAGGTTCTTTGAGTGTGAAGATAAAGCATTCTAATTGATTCAGGATTTTTGTCTGAAGAATCATCAGAAATATGTTAACACCATCATAAGAACTATTATATTTGCTTCTCAAGAAACATCAGCAGTTCTGATAGAATGTTGAATGTTCGCTGGAAAAGAATATAAGTGTTTACTCCAAATTAAAAACCAAGATATGCTTCTCAGATAAACTTTTGCTTTCAGCTCAGAAGTCGAGATGGGTTTCTAAGGAAAGACTTTCTATGTAAGCTTTTGCTTCAAGCTCAGAAATCAAAGTTGTGCTTCATCAGTAAGTTATCTAGATTTGTTTGTCACATGAGTTGTTGCTCCAAGTCTGAAGATAAGGTTCTAATTCTATAGACTCTGATACCTTCAGAAATATTACAATGAAACATCTTATTGAATATGCATCATTTCACATCAGAATTATTCCATCATAAGATTAAAGAACAAAGGCATGATCTGTTCTGCACTCTATTCACTACTTCAAATCAGAAGTATCTCATCAGAAGAAAAGATCAGAAACTTACACAAGAAGAATACAATACAACAGTACAACGCCTTTTTGCTATTTGTGAATAACATAGTGTACGATTGAAGATTTGTTGTGCTCTTGTCTCCCATGATCACACACTATCGTTGTAGCAGCTAGCAGATGAAAGTGACGTTTTTGCTATCCAACAATCTTCTTTCTCAGCCTATATAAAGGGATGGCTACTTTATTGGAAAACAATGAAAATATACGCATAATTTAAAAAGAGAAGAAGTATTGAAAGAAAGAAAAAGTTTATGTACAAAGAAAACAAAGAGAGAAAATATTCAAGAGAAATAAAAAAACACAAAGAGTTGTTGCTCATTATTTCTGTTAACTTATATTCTCTATAACACAAGAGTTATTGCTTGTTATTGTGTTATTATCATTGTTTTATACACAAGAGTTTGTGCTCATATTTGTGTGTAAACACTTATTCTTTATTGTAGTGTTATATCTGCTTTTTCGAAGCACTATTGTAAACAATGTTTGATTATAAATCTTTCTATATTTGTTTCCTTAAGTGACTAAGTTGTAGTCTCTATACTTGATAGGGATAAGGTGTCTTTCTAAACTCTTAGACGTTTTCGTAATCTTTCAAGATTAGTGGATTGAGTCCTTTTCAAGGAAAAATCACCTTGGCGGGTGGACAAGAGTAGCCTTTTCTAAGGTGAACTTGTATAAAGTAATTGTGTCATTTTCCCTTCTAGCTTGTCTATCATCGATTGTTTGCGAGAAGAATCTCTATAAAAAAATTTTGAAAACCAAATCCAAACCCCTCATTTCTTGTGTTTTTCTCAACCTTTAGGTAACAATGAAGGTATTACTCAAAAGTTTCTAAATTTTATCCTTTTGCATATATCAATTATTTTGCTAATCTTTTTGCTGTTTCAGACTACTCAAAAACCTCCATCAAATCCAAGCTAAAAAAAAGAAACTCGACCCCTACCTATTCCAATTGAATTAGATCCTGAGGACCGCTCTCCAGATACAACGAAGGCAGCTGATGAGTGCTAAATTATTGTGTTTTTTAGTGTGAATAATTAGCACTCATCGACTTAATTTGTTTGCTTTTTGTCAATAAACCTCAACTTTAGTATATATTCGGTGTAGTTTGCGTTATAGGGTATATATTGCATTATCGTGTAAATATCATTGAGATTAATTGATTTTGTCTCATTTTGTAGGTATTGAATCAATGATATTTAGGCATTTTTAGATAGAGTATTGAATAAGCTTTCTAACTCTTCCCACCGTGCGCAAGTCGGAGTAACGGTTCTCAAGTTATGGCTGAAACTGTATTGGTTTTTAAACTTACTATTAGTTGTCGCCGGGCGACCAGAAGTGTGAAAAAAAAACACATTTTTGAGCTCCAGGTGATGCTTTTTGGTCGTCGAGCGAAAATGTCTGGGCATAAACACATATTTAGGGGTAAAAGCACATTTTTTAGGTATGGTTTTGTATATTTTTGCTCCCAACTCCATCAACCTTTATTTTTTGATAGGAAAGCTTAGATAACAACTGTGAAGCTTACATACGGATGATTCAGAGTGGATTGCTCATTGATTGACCTGACAAACTAGTAGATTTTTGGTTCATTTCTCTTTTTTTGTGTATTCTCTATGGGTTGAGTTTGTATATGTATTTACTTTGAACTCATGTATGTTTTTCGCCCTTGGCATTGTATAAAACTTGCTTTACGAATCTTTGTCGATTATTGTCCTAGATTTTTACTATGTGGTTAGGATTTGGGTTGTTATATAGATATATTGCTTAAATTCTTATCTAGGATGATTGTCTAATAGTCTCTAGATTCTAGAGATAGATTTAGTGCTATTATTCACTTGGGTGTCTGTGATTAATGCCTTTGTGTTGGTTGTGCCGTTCTGAGAGATCGTCGGTTCGAGTAGCACAGTTGACTTATGTGTTATTGAGGTTGGTTGAGAGATCGACACCAAGGTGATACAGTGGGTGTTGTGTTTGGTACGTGATGACATTGATGAATATTGTAGGTTGAGTATAACTGGTTGATAGGGTTAAGTTTATGAGGAGTGGATTATATGCATGCCTGATAAGTTATTCCTTTTCCTTTTTATACCTTTAATTTTTGTTGATTACTTTTATCCTTTCCATATAAACCAACTCATTCAACCCTAAATTCATAAATTCGAGAAATTATCGAACGATAATTCAGTAGCACTAATCCTTGTGGAGACGATACGATATAACCTATATCACCCGGTAAAATAATGATTTACTTTTTACTTGCCGCTTTACCGCTTCTGCAAAATGGTGTTGTTTCTAGAGATTTGTGTTTTTATTGAATCACATTGCGATAGTTTCATTGTTTTTAAGTTTTATAATTAATGTATATGTTATATAAAAGTTGTACATGAATTTGTTTATATTTACTTGTGAATTTATTTGTAGATGTTTACTAGACATGTACATATTCTCATACTTGTGAATATAGTGTATATATTTGTTTCTTTTCATGTTTTTCAAAAGTGTGGTTAGAGGTGTAGTTCTGGTTAGAGCTCAGAGAGATAAGAGCAAAGGAAGGAGTGAAACATTTGACTCGTCTGAAGCAACGTGCTAGTTTGTAAATATAAGGCGTCAAGCTTATGACGTAAAATAAACATGTTTTGTTATTTTTCATTGTTTTAGTTTAGGTAGTTTGGTGATTTCTATTTAAACAAGTTGAAATCAGACTAGCTATGAATTTGTAAATCTTCACTTTTCAACTTGTTTAATTCTATTTCACCTGGTTGTTTAGTTGTGTTAATTCTTTTATTGTTGTTTGGACTCAAATTTTGGTTCGATAGCTTGAGGTTGTAATTGGTGATTTCCCAAGTTTGAGTGTTTCAACTTGCAGATGTATGGTAATGATAGTTTTTGAAGTTGGAACACACAAGGTACCCGTTTATCGCTTTCTAGAACATAGCATGTTTAGGAGACTTTTATTTTGTACAAAATTTTATGTCATTCATTCTTTTGTCATACTTGTTCATTCTTGAATCACTTTAGGATAAAACCCCTTTTTGTAAAGTTGCTTCCATTGTTTACTATATGCAGGAGACCAACTTTCTTGTTAACTCGATTTTATTATGCTTAATCTGTTATTTGTGTTGATTATATGAAAGCATGAAAAAGATCAAGGCATTTTGTTTCATTTTGAGCACAACTACTTGGCCAAATAGTCAATTTTATTTGTGATTGTGTGATCATTCATAACCCTTTTGAGCCTTCTATCATTATCCATGTTGTTTGAACTTAATGCTTGCCCATGAGTATTGAATTCACTTTTTAAATGAATTTTGATTGTTGTTTTTTTCTTGAGCCCTCAACTTTGTTTTGTTGTATGAATTTTTACCTTGCCTTAGAAAGTATGGAGTATTCACACTATGACATTGGTTGAATTCAAGTTGGGGAGAGAATGATTGTTCACTTATTGGTTAATTGCTATGAGGTTGAAAAAAATAAGAAGAAGAAATATGTGAAAAAAGAAAAGAAAAGAAAAAAGAAAGAAAAAATTGAAAAAGTTTTAAAAAAGAAAAACAAAACGAGTATGAAATAATGTTGTGTTAATAAGTATGGTGTTTTGGTGTGACAAATTGGGAATGTGGGAGAAGTTTGATTGAAATTGTGTTGCTTGAGTCTTTGGTGATGAATTGATCACTCCCTTAGGTTTATTTCAGTTTTTTGTTTCAATTACTTTTAAATATTGCCCCTTATTTGTTAACCAAGCCACATTACAACCTTGAAAAGTCCTTGTGATTCTTGCCTTTGTATTTTCAATATGAGTTTTTGGATGAATGCATAATTTAATTTGTTGTTAACTTGATTGTTGGGTGAGATTAAAAGTATCTCATTGTTTTTGTTATTCATATACCGATGAATTGTGTGTTAGGTGTGATTTATTTTTGAACTTTGTATTGTTTTAGAATCTTTGACATGTGTTTTATATTTAGGAGATATTTCATTTTCATGATATCGTTGTAGTTTAGTGGTAAGTATTTACTATGCTTGTGCGTTTTTTATTTGAATCATACATTTATTTTCCGTTTTCAAAACCTGTTGATTCGTGATTCTTTATTTTTGATTTTTTCTTCTTTGAGTTGATTAATTTTGTTAGGGACAAACAAGTCTAAGTTGGGGAGAGTTTGATGAGTGCTAAATTTTTGTGTTTTTGAATGTGAATAATTAACACTCATCGACTTAATTTGTTTGTTTTTTGTGATTCCCCTTGCCCTTGAAATTATTATTTTTTATTTTCTCATTGAAATATTTTTTTTGTGATTTCCCTTGTAAAACAAAGATTTTGTTTTATAAAAAAAAAATAATCCACGTGGATTTTAAAAACTAAAATTAAAATAAAACAAAAATTCAACTGTACGCTCAATCAGTCAAATAAGAGATAGAGCCTTCACAAAACAGAACTTTGTTTTACAAGAGTAATCACAAAAAAAAAATATTTCAGGAGAAAAATATTTCAGGAGAAAAATATTTCATGAATAAGGGGAAATCACAAAAAAAAAATATATATTTTAAAAGGAAAATCAAAATACACCTTCTAAATAAGGTGGCATTGTATATTTAAACCTAAATTTTTTTTTTCAAAGTGTGACATTTTAAGATTTTATTTTCAATAGTGTGGCAGGTTGGTAAAAATTCTACACAATCCTATCTTTAATCCTATCAGAGACATTTTTTAACTTAAATGTATTTTGATATTCTTGTTTTTTTCTTAATGAAATTTGAATCTCATTTTTTTAAAACTAATTTTTCGTCCTCTAAGTTTCAACGTTTTTCAGATTTTGGCGTCTCACTCTTTTTAAAATTGGTTTAAAAATATCAATAAATTCACCTCCAAAAGAAATTCTTGATGGTAGACCTAAAATTAAAGTTAGGGCTTCAGTGACCATACAGTGGAAACCATAATATACAGTGGAAACGTCCATTTAATGAATGTGAATGTTTATTGAGGGAAAAATAATAATGAGTTTTCAATGTACACTATCATCATTTTGTTCATGAGGGACCTAGAAAATGTATAAAGCCATGGGTAGAAGTAATGCTACGTAACCAAGGAAAACATGTTGATGGGTACTTGTTGAAACGCCATGAAAACACATTTCTACATCATTTTCAACAAATAGCTATACCAGACAAAACACATTTCTACTTCCTTTTCAACTATTAACTATACCAGACAAAACACATTTCATTGTGATCAATAGTTGTGTGTATTTATTTCTTTTCCTAGGTCCCCTTTACTTTTAAGTTTAAATTATTTTTTTTCCTGGTAAATAGTTTATTATTTTTAGTTTACTTTTATTTTAAATTTTTTTTTTTATATATAATACCTTTTGTTTTTCGTTCTTAATATTTAGTTTTTTTAACTTTATAAAATATATTTATATTAAAATTGGTCTGTAATATTTTATACCGAAACTACAAAAGTTGAGGTATCGTAATTCATTAACAAATTATCTAATAAAGATTATATAAAAAGAAATAGAGAAATCAATAATAAGATGTGTTGTTATTTTTTTAGATGATAAAATCAATTATTTTAAAAATTATATTCATTAATTTATAAGACACAACATTGTTGTTATGTATGAGACTTAAGACTTTCTATAAAATAAAATACCTTATTTTTAATATCAAAAAGAAATGAAAGCATGTTGATTGTTAAAACATATTTTCTCATGTTTAATCACTTTACTTGAAACGATTTTGAGAGTTTATTATCCTACAATAAAATCTTAATTCCTTAGCCACACTTGTGGAGAAACCTACTCAAGTTCACACAATGTCGTTTCCTCGTACGCAACCATACACTAGAACATTTGTTGGTCGAATTATCGATCTCCTCCCATGTAGGTCAGTTAAGAAGTTCACAAACACCTCTTTCTTTATAGTTACTCTAACATGTCGAAATATATCAGATAAAACATCCATAACAAGATCATGTCGGTATTTGAAGCCTGAAATCTCCTTACAATGAATTATATGTTCTTAAAATGTATCCAAACAAGTCTTGTAGCAAACATGACAAACTTCATCAACAGAAAATACGAGAATTATAAGGAAATATCTAAAAATAGTATTGTATTCTACCGATGACACTTGTTGTCCTAACCCATCAATATGAATAATCAGGAGAAAATCCAGAGCATCTGATTCTTGCGACAACCAACAAAATATTTTGTCTTGTGTTCATATCAAATTTTACGTCCATGTCCTGAACACTTTTAGTAAAAAGGACACTCGCACACATGTTGTGCTTTAGGAGGGACAGTGTCTTTGTTAGTAAAATTGTTAAGGTCAAAATCTGAAATTGTAACTCTATGATCATCCAAAGATTTGTCAAAATCAGAGTCCGTACCATATATCTCACTGTCTCTCAATATATGATCTTGTAACACTCAAGATTGGGTCTTAAAAGCTACCAAAGCATATACGACAACCCCTAAATCTAATGGATAAAGAAGTCACCTTTCATTGAAGGTCCCCGAAGAAAAGACCTCCATAAACCATAATGTCTTCAACCACCTTTCGTGACTCTTTATCAAACTAAATAGTTGTTTCTTCTATATGATTAAGTTTACACGTTCTTAGGGTAAAAATAGTTTGGCAATAGCCATGTAGGATCAAGGTAGATGAAGTTTACTATAAGAATCTCTTAATTGTGACAGAAGATACATTAACTCAACAAGCATAACAACTATCTTCATGGATAACTTTTTCGATAAAAGCTTCCATCTCGACTAACATCTTTTCAAGCAACTTCATCCCCAACATCAACATTCCAAATGTTCAAAGGAAACTCCCCCCTCCACACGAAATTTACTATCGTTACACGAAAACCAAAAAATCTAAGTCTTATGAATATTCTATTTGAAACTTAATCTTGGACTCATCTCCTAAATAATATCAAGGACATTATTCACCTCCTTTTAATCCTTGTTGTGATCTCGTCATCAAGATATCAAATATGGAAAAAAAATTAGAGTTATCTCTAATCTCATGAATGAATTGATGCAATTATTATTATTATTATTATTATTATTATATTATTATTATTATTATTATTATTATTATTATTATTATTATTATTATTATTATTATTATTATTATTAT